>JAODAL010024011.1:0-61483 GCA_025379985.1 Phyllomedusa bahiana | reverse complement strand
AGAAAAGGAGAACCTAAAACACCCAAAAAAAGGGAAAGGGGAAGTTGAAAGGGTAAAACCTCCCACGGGCCGAACGGGAAAGTGAGGAGGTTTGAAGCCGGCCGGGTTAAAGGGCCGGAGTTCCCACCACCTGCAGGAAGGGGGAGCCGGGAAATGTTGCCCCCCCAAAACACCGCGAACGGGAAGGGGGGAGCTTGAACCCTTTTTTGAACCCCCCAAAGCCCAACCCCCCCCTAAACAGGAAGTGAGAGTCGGGAACCCTGTAGAACCCCCCACATTTTAAAAACGGAAGTGGAAGCCTAAATTTTTTTTAGATTCGCCATGACCCTTGAAAGTGTTAGAACCCCCTTTACAGCCTGAACAGAAAGTGGGGTTTGAAACTGGTGTAAAGAGAAAGGCTTTGTGAAACAGCCTGATGAGAACCCCTTTTTAACTTCCTTAATAAAAGGGGACACGTGGGAAATTGTCCTTATGGCGGGGCCCCTTCCCCCATACTTAGAGGCGGGTGCTGCCCCTCCCTGTTTTTTTGGACCCCCCCAAACCCGCGGTTAAATTAGACGGAACAGAGTTGCTCTCCCTTTTAAAAATTTTGGGGTGACACCCCGGGTTTCAAGATCAAGGGGGGCCGATTTTTAAACCCTTTTTTTTTTCGTTTTTTTACTTCCTGCTCCGGGTTTTAGGGTTTAATTTGGGATGCAACATTTTGGGAAAAAAAATTTTCCCTCCCAAGGTTTTTTTTAACAATTCCCAGAAAAAAGGAAAAAATGAATGGAACCTTATAAACCATTTAGGCTTTTTTTTCCCCTTTAAAAGCCCTTTGGGCCTCCTTATTTTAACAAAAAATTCCCCTTTTAGATCTCCCCCCTAGAGCCCCCTCACCAGTCACCCATTTTTCTACTTGCAATGATGGGGGGCAAAATCCTGAAACAGCGGTCTGCAGATGGGATTGCTTGAGTCTGATCTCTTTAAACCTTTTGAAGGATTAGTGAGTTGTATGGGGACTTAAAAGGGGGTTTTGCCGTTGGGAATTTTGGCGGGATCCTCCAACATGGGTTTTTAATCACTTTTCAAATTAGGGGTTACAAAAAGGGAAGCCTGGAGAGCTAAAAAGCTTCCCCCATCCCCCTTATTTTCCCCTGAAAAGTTTACTTTAGAAAACGACCAGGAGCTGATCGGGCCCCCGCGCTTGCGTGTTTGCACTTCTTATCGAGACAGGGAAAAATGGGCTTGAAAAGGGCCCTTGGGTGGGAAAGTGCGTGTAGGGGGCTGTCTCCCTGTATAGAGGAACCCAAATTTTGGTAATGTTATTATTTTGGGGAAAACTTTTGAGCGCCCCCGGCTTCCTCGCTCTTTGCTCCCCCCCCCCCCCTCCTCTAAACCCCTGCCCCCCAATTCAGGGATCGGCAAAACTTTGTTTTTTTTTCCCCCTGACCCTGGTAAGAAGGAAAAGGAATTTCTCTTTTGGAAAAAACCCCTTTAAAGGGAACACTACTTTTCACTTCCAAAAGCCCCAATTTCATTTCCCATGAGCCTTTTAGAATATATTTAGTAGCAGTAAAAGTTTTGAGGTTATTAAAAACCCCTTTTGGGGCCCCCCAACAAAAGAGTGAATGGTTTCTGCAGGGTTTTATGGGCACATGCTATGCTCTTGGTCTATCGGTGTTGGTTGAAACTTAAAGGTTTGAGGTTTTCGGGGTTGCGGGAACATTTTTTCTTTGGTCCTGTGCTAAATCTTTTACAAAATAATGTTCCCTAGTTTCCCGTAAAAGGGAAATTCCCAAAATCATGGACTTTCCCGCTTTTCAGGCTTTGGATTATTGCTCCTCTATTCCCCCTTGAGACAACAAAGGATTCCTTGTGCATCTCTGCTCTCAGCACCAGGAGTCCACAGTTCTGGTAATCTCATCTTCAAGTCTCGCCTTTGTTGTCCTTAATGTGTTAATACCAGTTTGGATACAAAGGTTAATTTCTGTTGCGAATCACTAATTAGTAAGTACACCCTATCTTCTAGCTTGAAGGACCGACCTCTGCACTGACCGAAAGTGAGATTAATGCTTCACTTCTAAAAATTGGAGCATAAAGTCCCCAAAAAATTGATTTGTTAACTTAAATAAAAAAATCAACCTATAACATTGGACTCCATCCAGGTGCCATTGCCTTTGCCCACAAGCTCAGACTGGCCCACATTGGAGCAGGGGAAACAACCATTGGGCCCCATGGCAGGACTGAGGCTGTTTTTCAGGGAGAAAGAGACAGGAAAGTAGGAGTCATGTGCAGTGGCTGTAAAGTGGGCCCCAAGTGTCTGTGCCACTGGTGGGCCCCATATATCCACGCTATGAATCCAAAAAACAAAACTAAAATTGGTCGGCAGATCCAAAACAATTTGAAAGAAATCAGTATAGGTGCACACTTGGCATGGCAACAAAGCAATGCAAACACAACACAGTATCAGCAGCGCCGCCAAAAACGGTCAAAGGGAATATGGGAATTTTTTTTAAATGCATTTTTGCAACTTTAGGATATATGAAAATTTGAAGGTCTAAGCGCAAAATTTTTTCAAAACGAAAGGGCCCATCCAGTTTTGTAAAATTAAGCGCTAAAAACCCCTAAAAATTTTTAGATCCTAAGTTGCAAAAATGCATTTAAAAAAAACTCCTATATTCTTTGACTTTTTTGTTGTAAGCGTGCTGTGTTTTGTGTTGTTTTCCCCATGCTATTGGCGGGCTCCAAATATCGGCACCACTGGTGGCCCCAATTATCGATGCTACTGGTGGGCCCAGGCACCCTAGTCCGACATTGTTTGCCCACAACCAAATGCAGCAAGTAAGTATATGTTCTGGCCATCTATGGACCCTTTTGAGATCATTATTTTTGGAGTTAATTATTTCCTGCTGAAGGTCTTACCCAACTATTTTGTTAATGGTGTTGGTTGTAGGTTCCCTTGATGAACCCTTGTCTGCGTCTACAGGAAACATTTCGGGTTTTTCAGTGGAGCACCTCCACTGTTAGGGAAGACCTAATGACACAGTACGCACTGCCTACTCCTGTATTTTGTTGGATCCATTGTGGGGCCCCAATACGGCACCACTGTCCCCCCAAATTTTCCCCCCCTTTCCCCCCGGACCCGGTGTCCCCAAAGTATCGGCCCCATGGTGTCCCCAAAGTACCCCCCCCCACGGGTGTCCCCAAGAAAGGCACCACTGGTGTCCCCAATACGGCAACCACTGGGTCCCCAATACGGAACCCACTGGTGCCCCAAATACGGCACCTGGGGCCCAAGTATCGGCACCACTGGTGGCCCCAAGTATCAATGCTACTGGTGGGCCCAGGCCCCCTAGTCCGACACTGTTTTCCCATAACCAAGACTACCAGTAAGTTAATATATGTTTTGGCAATCTATGGTCCCTTTTGGTATATTTTTGAGTAATTTATTTCCTGCTGTAGGTCTTACCCAACTTTTTTGTTAATGGTGTTGGTTGTAGGTTCCCTTGATGAGCCTTTGTCTGCGTCTACAGGAAACATTTCAGGTTTTTTCTGCTGGTGACCATTTTTTACTTTGTATTCTTTTCTGGTCCTCAGCTGATTGTTCCTTGCCTTCGTAGGGTGGGAGCACTTCCACTGTTAGGGAAGACCTAATGTCACAGTAGGCACCGCGGTCTGTATGTTGGTCCACGTACAAGCCCGTGCTGTTCTCCCCCCTCAGCCTTGGCACTGTAGTCGCCTCTTCTCCACTCCCCACTGCTGTCAGGTTTCCACTTCAGCTCCTTGCATGTCTGTGTGACCACATGCTCGATGTTGTCCCCTGGGTGGCGCACTGTTCCCCTTTGATTTAAAGAGCTAGGGTCACCCAACTTTAGCGGCACTTATAGAATTTTACTAGGGCCTCCTTGCCAGTTATTGGTGTAGGTGACTGAGCGTGCGGCTATTGCTGTCCATTTGTGTATTTTCTAGAACATTGCCTGTCCTGAACATTTGCTCGTAACACGACCATAACTCTGCCTGTCCCTCGGGACCTCATTGGTACCTTGACTGTTACTGCATGGCATTCCCGGGGGTCGACCCGGGGGGTTTTGCAGCCAAACCCATCCTCCTTTCGGGGCTTTTAACCCCCCCCTGTGTGGGTTTAGGAACCCTCGAGTTACCCTATGGATCCACCTTTCCCCCTACCCAAACACCCATTAGGGGATTAGGGGATTACTGTTGTATTTTTTTTCCTCGACAACTTACACGGGGCTCATGGCTTTTTGGACAATCCATGGCTCAGGATCCCCTTTATGGGGGTCTGGAGGTCTTTGGGGTTTCCCCGTATCCCAAAGTTTTTGAACGTATCACCTTTGTAAAACCTGGTTTGAAGTCTGTTATAAAAATATATGATTTTATCGTCTTTTATGGGCTGGTTCCTTGTTGAAATAACCTGTGTTTTGGGATTTTATTCTTGAATTATCAAAATTCAAATTTTACCCTTATTGGTTAACTCATTAACGACAGCCCACTGTCTATTGACGTCGGCTGATGCAGGTCGTTTGTCTGCAGCGACGTCTTTTGGCGTCGCTGCAGATATCAGAGTTTGCGGCTCCGGGCGCCGCAGCAGCACAGGAAACGGGACTATACTACACAGCCAAGATCCCAGCGCAGCTCCTGCAAGCACCGGGGAGCGGGGGAAACCTCCACTCCCCGGTGCTTTAACCCTTTAATTGCCGCAATTCGTCACCGCAGCGCAATCAAAGGGTTTCCCTGCTCTGTTGGGTGGATCGGGACATCCCGGTGACCCGCCCGAGCCCGGGAACGGCTGCACAGTCAGCCCTGGGGGCCCTAGGTAGCCTCAGGGCTGTCTGGTAAAAAGCCAGTGACCAGGACGGGACTGTGTGCTACCTAAATCACTGCCTGTGTCAGACTGACACAGATTATAATGTATTAGCATATGTGAATATGCTAATACATTACTAAGTATGTAAAAAAAAAACCACAGTTCTCCCTTCATGGGATTCTTTTTTTAAGTAAAAAACAAAGACTGTAAAATAAAAATCAATAATAAAAATAAATATTTAATGAAAAATAATTGTGCATATATTACACACACAAAAAAAAAAACTACACATATTAGTTATCCACACGACCGTAATAACCTGTAGAATTAATTTAACAAGTTGTGTGAAATGTGAATGGTGTAAAAAAAAAAAAAAAAAAATTAGCAATTATTTATAGGTGAACTTAAACTATTCTCCCATAAAGTACAACTTGTCTCGAATAAAACGAGGCCCCATACGACTGCGTCATTGTAAAAATAAAAAAGTTACAACTGTTGAAACGCAAGGAGGCAAAAACTAAAAAAAAAAAAAAATGTTCTGGACATTAAAGGGGTTGTCTCACTACACGGATTAATCTTACCTCAGTCCCGTTTTCTTGGTTTCATTTTGAATTCAGGGGCGTGTTTACTGGCTTCTATTAGGCTGCAGTAGAAGCCAGGTCTGTAGCTATAGCGACCAGTGCTGGCAGCCTATCAGGAGAGATTGAAACAGGTCTGTAGCTATAGCAAGCTAGTGCTGGGCAGCCTATCAAAAGAGATTGAACAGGTCTGTAGCTATAGCAACCATGCGGCAGCTTCAGAGAGATTGAACCGTCCCGAGCTATGCAACCAGTGATGACAGCTATCAAAGAGATTGAACCGGTCTGTAGCTATATCAACCTGAGGAGCTGATGCAGCCCATACAAGAGGGGATATCTAGGAATAGGTAGGACACTGCTAATGGACACATATTGCAAAGTGACTTGGTTTTGCAAGATCTTTAACATAAAAAGCAATCATTGTAGTGAGACAACCCCTTTAACTAGTTTTCAGGCGTTCGGCTTAAGGGGTTAATTTCTGTTGCTCTACTTTCCTAGTGGTAATTTTCTGTCCAGCACCTTCAAGGGCTGCGTGAACCTGTGATTTACAGTAATTAATGGCTCACTTTTCCAGGAAGAAGATATAGAAGGAAGGGTTCACAGAGAAGAGTAGGTAACTGTGCAAGTGAGAGGTTCTTCCCATCGATGTCTTCATGCTGATCCCGGGCAGACGTCCAACTTCATGTTAACCTGTGTGCTTTTGGCTTCCCTTCACCTCAATTTATGAGGCTGTGTAGCTTGAGCCTCTTTAAATCCTCGCCTGGCAGACGGACCTGCAACATGTTGCGTTAGGAATATAAAGCTTTCTGTCCAGCTCTTAGCATGCTAGGATGCAGCCAATTGCAGCAATTCATCCAGGAGAGACTGCAAACCTACAAGACTGCAAATTTACACAGCAGAGGCGAGGGGTTTATCAAAGTGAAGAATGAATAAGCAGTAAGAGGGGTCACCGGTCACACGTAATATAATATTTCTTTTCTATTTGTAGTGTAGCAGCCATGTCACATATTGCATGATACAAAGGCTAGAGCGGCTGTCTTTAGTTTAGAAGCAGTGCTCTTGGGAGACAGATTTAGGTGGGTTAGGTTTCTCCTGCACCATAAAGGTGTATGGAGACTTACAGGCCATGCAATGCTTCATGGGAAATTACAGTATTCAAATAAGTTCTAGGCAAAAGAGCTAGGATCTCTGGCGTCAACATTTGGAAGTGGCATCCATTAAAGGGGATTTATCGCTTCATCAGTTCGTGTGTTTCCTTGTACTGAAAGTTTCTCAGTTCCTAAAATCCAGGGGCATTTCTTCCCCTCCCAGCTGGGTGTTTCTTAACTGAATGGGGATGACATCATCATTCACTGTTCATGCTCGCTCCCGAGTCAGTGTGCTCCTTCCCCCCCCCCCTCTCTGTCTGAGTCCACATGTCACTGTGTCGTTCCTCTCCCTATGCAGTCTTATTTTGTAAGAGCTGTTTGTTTACATACCACAGGCCTGCATTCAGTGTAGACAGTCTTCTATGAACTCAGAGCACTGATCTTTTCTCCTCTCACAGCTGGAGGTTTGTTACAGTTGATTCCAGTCTTCTATGAACAGAATAGCACACATCTGTCTCCCTTCTATGTTTACACGCGGCAGCACTAGGCACCGAGGCACAATTCTGCTGTTTTCTGATTGTAGAAGCAGCTGCAGTGTTACCGAGGAGCTGCTGGCTGTGCAGAGTGAAATGTTGCCGGCCCCTTATTCTGAGTGAGAGAGGCAGGAATGCGCACTCCCGTGAATACGACCGGGGACCACACAGAATGTAAATAGGTAGAACCGTCAGCCAATGAAATGAAAGGAGGAGGAATCCGACCGGCACTGGGGAACAGTGTTTACAGAAAACAAAGATAAGGGAGACAGTGAAAACAAGACAGCTTTGCTAATGACATCCAATTGCAAAGTTGCTTGTTTTCACTGTCCCCTTATTCTGAAGACCATTTAATGTAATGATACAACCCCGTTAAAGACGTTCCGTGAAACATGCCTTGGGATTTTAAGCTAAGCCAAAAGCTTTTCCATAAGGATAAACTTTCTATCTGAAGACCGCAGTTATGGGGTCTTTGCCCGTTGTCAGTGCTGAACAGGTTCCTGGGCTAGGGGAAAGGTTTTTAATGTAGCTGTAGGGGGGATGGGAGGGTTTCTCCTTAGTAAGATTAATAGACCATGCAATGCTCTATGTTAAAATACAATATTCAAATAAGCTCTGGGCAGTAGAGCTGGGATCTCTGGTGCCACCCACTGAAAGTGGCATCCTTTAAAGCCACATCTGACCCAAATGAAGAGCTTTGAAACATGTGGAGATTTTAAGCTAAGCCAACAGCTTCTCCATAGGGAAAAGCCTCACATCTGAAGATTGCTGTTGTGGTTCATAGAAGACTGGAATCAACTGTAACAAACCTCCAGCTGCGAGAGGAGAAGAGATCAGTGCTCTGAGTTCATAGAAGACTGTCTAGACTGAATGCAGGCCTGTGGTATGTAAACAAATAGCTCTTACAAAATAAGACTGCATAGGGAAGGAACACACAGTGACATTGGGTCAGACAAAAGGAGGGGGGGGGGGAACAGGGATGTGTATCCCCCCCCCACTGATCTCAAAAAAGCACACTGACTGGGGACGAGCACAAAAGTGAAAGGGGGATGATGTATCCCCCTTCAGTTAAAAAAAACCCCACCGGGAGTAGAAAAAACACCCCTGGATTTTGGGGAGCTGAGAAAAAAAAAAAAAAAAACTAAAAAAAAAATGAAAAAAAACCGAACTGTTTAAGGGCGAAAAAACCCCCTTTTAAACCCCAAAATTTTTCATGAAAGGACAGCCCTTTCTTTTTTTCAAACAGCTTAGCTTAGTAAAAAAAAAAAATGGAGGCCCCAAAAAAAAAATAAAAAAATAAAAAGTAATCTCCGGCCAAAAAAAAAAAGTTTTTTAAATTTTTGCTCCTTTGGGGAGAATTGGTTTGGTGCACAGCTCTGGTTTTTATGTTTTCCATTTTTTTTGGAACAGACAATGGATGAATCATCTTACATTAATGATTTTATTAAAATGTTTTGGCCAGTTTGGGGTGCTTTTGGCCTTTACGTCCCTTTTTTTTGGGGGTTTTTCCCACCCATTCCCAGCTGAATTTAGGGGGAAAACCCCGGCAAAAACACTTTTTTTTTTGTGTGTAGCCTGAGCCCAGCAACATGAGGTAATACAGAAGTATCCTGTAATCATAGGAACTAGACAGATCTTTAAGAATTCACTAGGGCAGAAATTTTGTAAAAAGGCTTCCAGAAGGGTTTCTAATTTTAAAAGGATTCCCTGTGACTAGGGTTCCAGAAAAAGGGACTTTCCCCAGGGGGGTCGGGGGAAAAGATTTGCAGGGGTTTTCATTTTTTTTGGGAATGGAAAAAAAAGGGAAACCCGGTTTTAAATTTTGCAAAAAACAAAATTTGGGGTTTTCCCTTGTTTTTTCCCAAATGATGGTCTAGGCTAGTCTTGCCATGGGGGAAGGACTACTATTAGGGCAGGCAGTATGACTGGTAGTGCCGTTAGGGGCCAACGCAAAGATATATTTTTTAAAAAAGTAGGGGAAAAGTGATATAACAGTTGACACCACTGTCCATCTAGATGCCCAAAACCCAAAAGTTTAACCGGGGTTCCAGATGGGGAAAAAAGAGGCCCCCCCAAAAAAAAGGCCCTGCACGCTGCATTAAAACCCCATGTAGTACCCCCACTTTTACGGGAAAGAGAGGAGCTATAAAACCACCAATCACGCATGCACCTTTTTAAAAAAAACTAATACATGTAGGGAGCGTACGGGCATGTAGTACCGCACTGCACTGTAAAAGAGGAGCTATAGACCGCCAACACGGGCATGAAACCTCACAAATACAGGGTAAAGGCAGTAGCGGGAAACATGTAGTTGCACTGTACTGAAAGAACCTTAGACCCCCAAATTTAAACTGCATCCCAATTTCCCACTAATACATAAAAGAGGGCTTTACGGGAAAATTTTTAGTACAGCACTTTTACGGTAGAGAGGAGCAATAGACCACCAATCACGGGCTTTTGCACCTCACTAATACAGTAAGACCAGAAAAGGACATGTAGTCCCGGCCACTGTACTGTAGAGAGGCGTTTATAAAACCACCAATCACAGCTTGCACCTCACTAATCAGGAAAGAGAGTACGGGGACATGTAGTACCAAAATGAGCTGTAGATACCAATCACTGCATTATATCATTTAATACAGTTTTGGTAAAATTTTAACAGTGCTCTTAAAATTTGGGTTGGGGTTGGGGCATCAATCACATGAGAGGTAGATCCACTGTGTATGGTACATTGTATGTTGAGAGTGATTTCAAGATACAATGTCCTTGGAAAAATCATTGTCTACTGGAAATATTGCATCCCGAGGCCATTGTGACTCGAGGATCTTGTTCTATTCTACACAACCCACAATCTTTTAACTCTTGAGAAGCTAACACCCTACATCCTATAGAGTATTTTATTTTTTTAATTTCCCCCAAATCTGAACCCTTTAAAGGATTTTAAAAATTTCTTCTTTAAAAATTTTTTTGTGCAGATTCAAACTTCGTCTATGGGTCATAAATGACCTTTATTGTGTCTCTCGGTGAAGCTCCACGTACGTTTTGAATGGATTTGGCAGCTTCCAGAGAGTTGTCGCCCATTGTTTGGTGATCGTTAATGTCATCAATCGGTTGTTACGTTTTACGGCCATCGTTTCTGCTTTTTGGTACTGGTGTGCTTTTGGCCGGCGATCTGCTGATGTTTAATGTGTTTCCGTAGAGCCAAAACGTTCCATATGTTTGGAGTACGCTCCGGTGGGTTGGAGGAGCACGTACGATCGCTACAGGACCTAGATTTATGATGTCTTGGCAAAGGGATAAACACTGTGTAAGAAATAAACGTGTTCACACCTTTTATGTTGTGCTATTTTATAGATGACATTTCATGGCCAAGAAAGGAAGTTGAAATCTTGATTCAATCATATTGCTAAAGTTTTATGGAGAAAAATCCAGACCTGGGTGTTTTGTATTTTAGGGGGTGTCCACACGGCACCGGTGTTCGGGGGCCTTTTTTTCAGCCCTTTGCGGGTTTTTCAGGGCCCCCCTAAAAACCGGCCGAAAAATTCACAATTGTGCTCTATGGAAAACCCGGGGCATCCCCATGCACGGGTTTTTTTCCCGGGGGTTTTTTCCGGGCCCGCGGTCCGGCGGCAAAACATTGATTAAGCACCATCTTCCGTCCGGTTTCCGGAGGGAATATGTGCATGTCACTGGGAGGGCTGTTCTCCGCTCATCGCGGAGTAATGCCGTCCCCCCCCGCGGCCGTGAGGACGGCCGCTAAACAGGACAAATACCGGTCGGCAAACCGGACGGTATTTGTCCACTGCCGTGGGGATGCGCCCTTATGTATTCTGGAATCGCAGAAACCAAGGTGTTACATCTAGAATCCAGGACGTTATACACAGGTACATCGCACCTGACCGAATGAGGTCTTAGGCCCCGTTCACACGGCTTATTTGCCGACGGATTGGCGCCGTATTCCGCGCCGGATTTGCGCTTCAATACGGCGCCAATCCGTCGGAGTCATTACGGTAATCACTGCTCTCATAGAGAACAGTGGATTCCGTGTTCCTCCCCGCTCGACCAATCCGCCGCGGGGGGAGAAAGTGACATGCACATTATTTACGGCGTGGACGCGCCGTAAACAATGCATTGTCTATGGGGCCGGGAGCGGCGCCCCCCGCCGGTCCGCCCCGCCCCCGTCCCGCCCCTTATTCACGGCGGATTTGTGCGCTCAATGCGGCGCACAAATCGCCGTGAATAAGCCGTGTGAACACGGCCTTAGGCTATGTCCACACTGCATAAGAAAACTATCGTATCTCCGGCGCTTTTAGTTTTTTAACTCCTTAACGACCGCCCACCGTCTTTTGGTGTCGGGCATTTCAGTTCGTTCGTCTGCAGTGAAGTCTTTTGGCGTCGCTGCAGACATTGGAGTTTGCGGCGCCCGGCGCCGCAGCTGCACTAGGATCGGTGCTGTACTACACAGCCCCGATCCCAGAGCATCTCCCTGCGAGCACAGGGTAGCGGAGGAAACCTCCGCAACCCGGTGCTTTATCCCTTTGATTGCGGTGCGTTACCGCAGCGCAATCAAAGGTTTCCCCTGCTCTGTCGGGTGATCGGAACGCCCGGTCACCCGACAGAGCTCGGGGACCGGCTGCACAGCTCCACTCCCCGGTGCTTTAACCCTTTGATTGCCACAGTTCATCACCGCAGAGCAATCACAGGGTTTCCCTGCTCTGTCAGGTGATTGGGACACCTGGTGACCCGACAGAGCCCGGGGAACGGCTGCACAGTCAGCCCTGAGGACCTAGAGTAGCCCCAGAGCTGTCTGTGTTCTAAGGCAGTGACCAGGGCAGACTGTGTGCTGTCCTGATCACTGCCTGTGTCAAAGTGACACATATTATATTGTATTAGCATTTATGAATATGCTAATACATTACTAATTGTGTAAAAAAAAAAAAATGTAACACAGTTCTCCCTTCATGGGATTAAAAAAAAAAAGTAAAAAAAAAAAACATAAAAAGTGTACAATAAGAGAATAAAAAAATAAACTAATAAAATAAATATTAATAAAAAAATAATTGTGCATAAACTACACACACAAAAAACCTACACATGTTAGGTATCCACACGACCGTAATAACTTGTAGAATTAATCTAACACGTCATTAAGTGTGAAATGTGAATGGTGTAAAAAAAAAAAAAATTAAAAAAAAATACTGCAATTATTTATACGTGAACTTAACCTATTCCCCCAAAAAGTACAACTCGTCTCGAATAAAACGAGGCCTCATCCAACTGCTTCATTGAAAAAATAAAAAGTTACAACTGTTGAAACGCGAGGAGGCAAAAACTAAAAAAATGTTCTGGTCATTAACTACTTTTCAGGCGTTCGGCTTAAGGGGTTTAAAGCGTCGAAGATACGATCGTTCCTGCGGCCCCATAGGCGGCAATAGGAAAGACGAGCTGCTGTCTACACAGCTCGTCTTTTCTCCGCTCGTCTTTCGGCAGCGGCGTATTATACAACCTGTTGTATAATACGCCGGCGCTTCTCGTTTTCTTGCCGTCTTCCCTTACGGTACAATTGTATGGGCGATGTCAGAAGCTCTGTGATTGAAATTGTAATGTTATAGCTTCCACAGTGGACGATAGATTTACACAATGGGCGGCTCTAATAATTCTATGGATACCTTGTAGTGAAATCTGATTATAGTTTCTGAAAATATACTGTAGTTGAAGACTTGGTAAATGAGCCCGCTCTTCATAGCTAGCTTCAGTATTCTACTTCTTGCTCAGCCTGTGGGTGGTTGTTCTACTTCCTCGTCTAGGTTCCCACTCTCCTGCTCAGGGGTGGGGTGGTTCTACAGCTTCAGGCTCCCTCTTCCTATTCAGGCTGTGGGGACCCCCTCCCGAGCTTCGCCTAGCTCACTTCTTGCTCAGGGCTGGGTGGTTCTACAGCTTCAGGCTCCCTCTTCCTGTTCAGGCTGTGGGCGTCTCTACAGCTTCAGGCTCACACTTCCTATTCAGGCTGTGGGCGTCTCTACAGCTTCAGGCTCACACTTCCTGTTCAGGCTGTGGGGTTCTCATCTTCAGCCCCCTTTCAGGCTCCCACTTGTCCTATTCAGGGTGTGGCGTCTCTACAGCTTCAGGCTCCCCCCTTCCTATTCAGGCTGTGGCGTCTCTACAGCTTCAGGCTCCCTCTTCCTGTTCAGGCTGTGGGTGCTTCTACAGCTTTCAGGCTCTCATTTTTCCTGGTGTTTACAGCAGTCTTTGGTTGGGCGTCTCTAGAGCTTCAGGCTCTCACTTCCTGTTCAGGCTGTGGGCGTCTCTAGAGCTTCAGGCTCTCACTTCCTGTTCAGGCTGTGGGCGTCTCTAGAGCTTCAGGCTCTCACTTCCTGTTCAGGCTGTGGGCGTCTCTAGAGCTTCAGGCTCTCACTTCCTGTTCAGGCTGTGGGCGGTTCTACAGCTTCAGGTTCTCACTTCCTGTTCAGGCTGTAGGTGGTTCTACAGCTTCAGGCTCCCACTTCCTGTTCAGGCTGTGGGCAGTTCTACAGCTTCAGGCTCCCACTTCCTGTTCCGTTTGTGGGCGGTTCTAGAGCTTCAGGCTCTCACTTCCTGCTCAGTCTGTGGGTGGTTCTACAGCTTCAGGGTCCTACTGTCTGTTCAGTCTGTGGTCAGTTCTACAGCTAAGACTTGCATTTCAGCTCTGCTATTCCTAGCTGAGCCTATTAGAGGAACAATGGTAATGGAAGTGTTTTAACAGAAGGGCGGAGGTAAAGGTTTGTCAATAAGAAATATAAGCAAGTTACTGCTCTACTGAAAAGACACAGTAGGGAGTGATGTTACCATTCTGGCCACTGCTAGAGCAGAGAGAGGTTGTGGTAACCTAGGGAAGCACATGTACACAAGCAGGAGATAAAAACTGCTCTAACTCAGAAATAAAATCGGAACAAAACAAAAAGGACAAAACAAAATTAAACACAATCAGAACAGCAATGTATTTGGTAATATTTTTATTTACCTTTGCCTACATGTTTAAAACTTATCAGTGTGGTAAGAATACCTCTTTAATTATTTTAACTGTATTTCCTGTATAAAAAGAACGACATGCTTTGTATCTCATCCCTCCCCTGAAACCTACACTTAAATTAATGAAGACAGCAAAGTGAGCAACTCTGAGATTCACACATCTCAGAAAATGGCCCCTCAAAGTTTTCACTCTTCATTTTGTTTTATGGAAGTTCCCAGTTCAGAGGAGCCCTGTGTTCTCCATTCTGTTCTATGGGAGGTCCCAGTACAGGGGAGTGCTGTGTTCTCCATTCTGTTCTATGTACAGAGGAGCGCTGTGTTCTCCATTCTGTTCTTTGGTAGTTCCCAGTACAGGGGAGCACTGTGTTCTCCATTCTGTTCTATGGGAGGTCCCAGTACAGGGGAGCGCTGTGTTCTCTCTATTCTGTTCTTTGGGAGTTCCCAGTACAGGGGAGCGCTGTGTTCTCCATTCTGTTCTATGGGATTTTCCCATAACAGGGGGGCGCTGTTTCTCCATTCTTTTCTATGGGAGTTCCCAGTACAGGGGCATGGTTTTTCTCCATTCTGTTCTATGGGATTTCCCCGTACAGGGAGCGCTGTGTTCTCTCCAGTCTGTTCTTTGGAGTTCCCAGTACAGGGGGCGCTGTTTTCTCCAGTCTGTTCTATGGGAGTTCCCAGTACAGGGGAGCGCTGTGTTCTCCATTCTGTTTCTATGGGATTTTCCCATACAGGGGAGCGCTGGGTTCTCCATTTCTGTTCTATGGGAGTTCTCAGTACAGGGGAGCGCTGTGTTCTCCATTCTGTCCTAAGGTAATTCCCAGTGTAGGGGAACGCTGTGTTCTCCATTCTGTTCTATGGGAGTTCCTGGTACAGGGGAGCGCTGTGTTCTCTCCAGTCTGTTCATGGAAGTTCCCAGTACAGGGGAGCGCTGTGTTCTCCAGTCTGTTTCTATGGGAGTTCCAGTACAGGGAGGGGGCTTTTTTTCTCCATTATGTTCTATGGGAGTTCCCAGTACGGGGAGCGCTATGTTCTCTCCATTCTGTTCTGTGGGACTTCCCTGTATAGAGGAGCGCTGTGTTCTCCATTCTGTCCTAAGGTAATTCCCAGTACGGGGAGCGCTATGTTCTCCATTCTGTCCTAAGATAATTCCCAGTACAGGAGAGTGCTGTTTTTTCCATTCTGTTCTGTGGGAGTTCCCAGTATAGGGGAGCGCTGTGTTCTCCATTCTGTCCTAAGATAATTCCCAGTAGAGGAGAGCGCTGTTTTTTCCATTCTGTTCTCGGGGTGTTGTCACTACAGGGGAGCGCTGTGTTCGGCCATACTCTGAACTCCTATAGAACAGAATGGAGAGTTCTGTGCATTCTGAGCTCAGACCTTCATGGGCCTGTTCCCACGGTAGATGTGTGTCCCACCTATCACATGTTCATGACATATTCTATCAATAAGCCATCACAGTCTATGGTGGTAACACCCCTTTAAGTAAATGTATCTGCTTTGTTGCATTGGGCACTGGTGGTGCTTCACTTTTAGCATCATGAATTGACCATTAACAGCTTTTAATTTAAGGCAGAATTTTGGAGGGTTATATACAAAGTTTGTAACAAGTAAAGTAAGATTGCGCCACCAATGAATAAGGACTAGGTCACCTCAAACACCTCAATGTGCAGAAGCAAACGTTCCAATGGGTCTTCACGAAATAACATCTTTGATTGTGTTGTGCCAAATTCCATTATCTCACCCTGGTACAAGAACATTGCTGCTTTTGTAGGGCGGCTTTCTGCCCCCCCAGCACTACTATGTGGGTTCCCTAATATATGGTGGTATTATCTAAACCTTGACTTTTTTCTATCTGTGCTGCTATCGAGTTTGTCATTAGGTGGAGGGGCCCCATCTCATTTTGCTATAGGGCCCTATGAATTCTCGTTATGCCCCAGAATCAGGTGGAGCTAGAAAGGGGATATCTCTGGCTTCAGATGGTTGATTAATGTAGGGTTGAGTGACTATTTGGTGGGCGAGTTGCTACACTTGCATAAAACTAGTGGATTTCCTGCCATGTAGTGTTGTTGGTTGTACTATCCTGAGTGTGAGCCTGAGTGTCCTGATAAACAGCTGCAGGCACAGCAATGCTAATAGCCAGCTAATTATGACGCTGGGCGGCAAGTGACAGAGAGAGACAACTGAGCCTGAGTTTCTGAGGACTCCTGACCAGGCTGTGACTGATGTGCTGGAACATGATTCCCACCAGTGACTCCAAGGCCTCTGTGTCAGATGCAAGTACGAAGAGCAGTGCAGGAATAATTGCAATGTACCAAGTTGAGTAGCTTCTTTGGGCACCAGGTGAGGGCCCCATATTTGGTACAATGCGCCCCCCCCCCCATCCGTAAAAGAAAAATAAAAATAAATTATAATGTGGTCCGTCAAGAATGACAGAAAAAATAGTGTACACCAGACACATCCTGCACACGCCGGTCACATCCCACACACGCCGGTCACATCCCACACACGCCGGTCACATCCCACACACGCCGGTCACATCCCACACACGCCGGCGTCAAAAATCCCACACTCGCCGGTCACATCCCAACACCGCCGGTCCCCCATCCCACACACGCCGGTCACATCCCACACACGCCGGTCACATCCCACACACGTCGGTCACATCCCACACACGTCGGTCACATCCCACACACGTCAGCCACTCAAGCCGGTGACATCCCGCCCACGCAAGTGACATCCCGCACCCGCCGGTCACATCCCGCACACGTCATCCACTCACACTCCGGTCACATCCCGCACATGTCAGCCACTCGCACGCCGGTCATATCCCGCACACGCCAGCCACTCACCCGCCGGTGACCTCCCGCACACGCCAGTCACATCCCACACATGTCAGCCACTCACGCCGGTGACATCCCGCACACGCCGGTGACATCCCGCACACGCCGGTCACATCCCGCACACGTCAGCCACTAGCATGCCGGTCATATCCCGCACACGCCAGCCACTCACACGCCGGTGACATCCCACACACGCCAGTCACATCCCACACACACGTCAGCCACTCACGTCGGTGACATCCCGCACACGGCGGTGACATCCCGCACACGCCGGTGACATCCCGCACACATCAGCCACTCGCACTCTGGTCACATCCCGCACATGTCAGCCACTCGCACGCCGGTCAAATCCCGCACATGTCAGCCACTCGCACGCCGGTCATATCCCGCACACGCCAGCCACTCACACGCCGGTGACATCCCGCACACGCCAGTCACATCCCACACACGTCAGCCACTCATGCCGGTTACATCCCGCACACGCCGGTGACATCCCGCACACGCCGGTGACATCCCGCACACGCCGGTCACATCCCGCACACGCCGGTCACATCCCGCACACGCCGGTCACATCCCGCACACGCCGGTCACATCCCGCACACGTCAGCCACTCGCACGCCGGTCATATCCCGCACATGTCAGCCACTCGCACGCCGGTCATATCCAGCACACGCCAGCCACTCACACCGGTGACATCCCGCACACGTCAGCCACTCACATGCCAGTTACATCCCGCAAATTTCATCCACTCACATGCCGGTCAAATCCCACACTCGTACTGATCTTTCTGATATTAGTGGACTGCGATTATTTGATTGTTTACATAGATTTTTTTTTTTGCTGTGGGAGCATCACCCTCTACCCTACACTGAGTACTGGTCACTTATGTAGATAAAAACATACATACAAACATCACACATCTACCATACACACACAGATAAAATATTCATACACACACTACAGAACACACACACACAAAATTATAATATATATTATAAAATATATATATATATATAGTCACTTCCATACACACACGTATGCAGTCACATCCATACACACTACAGACACACATATATACAGTAACATCCATTCACACATATATACAGTCACATCCATGCACACATATATACAGTCCCATCCATACACACATAAATACAGTCACATCCATACACACACTACAGACACACATAAATACAGTCACATCCATACACACACACATAGTCACATCCATGCACACACACATATACAGTCACATCCATGCACACACACATATACAGTCACATCCATGCACACATATATACAGTCACATCCATGCACACATATATACAGTCACATCCATACACACATATATACAGTCACATCCATACACACATATATACAGTCACATCCATACACACATAAATACAGTCACATCCATACACACACTACAGACACACATTAATAGTCACATCCATACACACATATATACAGTCGCATCCATACACACACTACAGACACACATAAATACAGTCACATCCATACACACACTACAGACGCACATAAATAGTCACATCCATACACACACTAAAGACGCACATAAATACAGTCACATCCATACACATATATACAGTCACATCCATACACATATATACAGTCACATCCATACACACATATATACAGTCACATCCATACACACATATATACAGTCACATCCATACACACATAAATACAGTCACATCCATACACACATAAATACAGTCACATCCATACACACATAAATACAGTCACATCCATACACACATATATACAGTCACATCCATACACACACTACAGACGCACATAAATACAGTCACATCCATACACACACTACAGACGCACATAAATACAGTCACATCCATACACACACTACAGACGCACATAAATACAGTCACATCCATACACACATAAATACAGTCACATCCATACACACACTACAGACGCACATAAATACAGTCACATCCATACACATACTACAGACGCACATAAATGCAGTCACATCCATACACACACTACAGACGCACATATATACAGTCACATCCATACACACACTACAGACGCACATAAATACAGTCACATCCATACACACATAAATACAGTCACATCCATACACACTACAGACGCACATAAATACAGTCACATCCATACACACACTACAGACGCACATAAATACAGTCACAACAATACACACACTACGGGACCCACATAAATACAGTCACATCCATACACACACTACAGACGCACATATATACAGTCACATCCATACACACATATATACAGTCACATCCATACACACATAAATACAGTCACATCCATACACACACTACAGACGCACATAAATACAGTCACATCCATACACACACTACAGACGCACATAAATACAGTCACATCCATACACACATAAATAGTCACATCCATACACACACTACAGACGCACATAAATACAGTCACATCCATACACACACTACAGACGCACATAAATACAGTCACATCCATACACACATATATACAGTCACATCCATACACACATATATACAGTCGCATCCATACACACACTACAGACGCACATAAATACAGTCACATCCATACACATATATACAGTCACATCCATACACACATATATACAGTCACATCCATACACACATATATACAGTCACATCCATACACACACTACAGACGCACATAAATACAGTCACATCCATACACACACTACAGACGCACATAAATAGTCACATCCATACACACACTACAGACGCACATATATACAGTCACATCCATACACACATATATACAGTCACATCCATACACACATAAATACAGTCACATCCATACACACACTACAGACGCACATAAATACAGTCACATCCATACACACACTACAGACGCACATAAATACAGTCACATCCATACACACACTACAGACGCACATAAATACAGTCACATCCATACACATATATACAGTCACATCCATACACACATATATACAGTCACATCCATACACACATAAATACAGTCACATCCATACACACATATATACAGTCACATCCATACACACATAAATACAGTCACATCCATACACACACTACAGACACACATAAATACAGTCACATCCATACACACATATATACAGTCACATCCATACACACACTACAGACACACATAAATACAGTCACATCCATACACACACTACAGACACACATAAATACAGTCACATCCATACACACACTACAGACACACATAAATACAGTCACATCCATACACACACTACAGACGCACATAAATACAGTCACATCCATACACACATATATACAGTCACATCCATACACACACTACAGACACACATAAATACAGTCACATCCATACACACACTACAGACACACATAAATACAGTCACATTCACATCCATATACACCAGGGAGTGCGGGCCCCGTAGCATTCGCTATGGCGGTAGTTCCAACACTGTCCATGACCCAAAGATCTCCTGTCGTCATCATAGAAAGTGATTTCCAGCTTCCAGAAGCTCCTCCTGATGTTTTATGGAAGGACGCACTATATCTGGATTAGTATCTGCTTCATTTTCTTTCATCCCCATGTTACATTATGTAGGGGACATTTTGAGGCTTTGGAACCAATCACCAGTTTTCCATAGAGTAATGGTTTCAACTAACAAGGGTTGTCCCAGAATCATTTGATGATGTATGTTTGGGAACCACCGTCCTCTAATTCTGGGTACAATGCAATAGAAGACAATGAGCAAGTTACCTACTGAAATCTGTTTAGTTAATTATAAATCACAAGGCATTTTGGGAAAGGAGCTGGGAAGCTCATGCACTCTCTATTGGATGTAACAAATCCTCAATTTGCTTCTGATTCACTGAATCTTTAAAAAGCAAATGGGATATTAGCCAAGCCAGTAGCACTCGTCTAGATACAGCTGTTATGGGGTTTTGCCCCCTCATTAGTGTAGAGCGAAGCGATACTGGCTGGCTGGGCGGAAGGCAATAATTGGCTGAGAATAGGGAATATCTCTCCTTGGGGAGAGCACCTGATAGGTGTGTAGAGTTTTGAGATTGCCTTTTTGCCCTCTACTACGCATCTGCAGATCACAAGGCATTATGGGAAAGTAGCTGGGAAGCTCATGCACCCTCCTTTGGATGTAACAAATCCTCAATTTGCTTCTGATTCGATGAATAAGAAGCAAATGGGATATTAGCCAAGCCAGTAGCACTCGTCTACATACAGCCGTTTCGGGGTTTTGCCCCCTCATTAGTGTAGAGCGGAGCGATGCTGGCTGGCTGGGTGGGAGGCAATAAGTGGCTGAGAATGGGGAATATCTCTCCTTGGGGAGAGCACATGATAGGTGTGTAGAGTTTTGAGATTGCCTTTTTGCCCTCTACTACGCATCTGCAGATCACCATAATGCCTTGTGATATGCAGATGCTTAGTAGAGGGCAAAAAGTCCATCTCAAAACTCTACACACCTACAGTATATGGTGCTCTCCCCAAGGAGAGATCATCCCCCTTTCTTAGTTAATTATAAAACACAAATTAACAAGGTCACTTAATTGCGTTGAAAGGATTGGAATGTCTGCCTGTTCCATTCACTTAACTAAAAAAAAGTCAGATGAGTTATTTGAGGTCCTGGGTTGTTTTTCTCTGGCCCAGGCCTGCTGCCCGTCTCCTGAGGGTCCTGATCATAGGACTCTCCAGAACCTTTCAGGAGCAGCCATTTGTCTTCCTCACCATTTCTTTCTAATTCCTATGTGCTGAAAGACGGGTCTCAGCCTGTGCCTAAAAAAAAGAGAGCACATCATCTCCATTTCTCTGTAGTACTAATGAGTCCACCATGAGCCAGAGGACACCTGGTGAGCGATATCAACCCTTGGGAAAGCAACAAGACTTCTCGGTGACGCATTTGTCATCGCAGATCCTGTAAACAAATAGGACGTTCCCCGTGAGAACAAAACTAAAGAAACCGTAAAGCCTCGGCTAAGCTGGAATTCCTCAACTTCCTTACTTCTATCCTGTATCTCCAGGCCCTTCCATCAAGGGTCTTTAACTGAGCACCTGCAGTTTTATAGGGATATAAAAGGAGATTATCCTCTTCAGGTCAGAATCATTTGCCTTGTAATTAATTGTTAACTTTTTAAAGGGACCCAAGTTATGTTTTTGGTGCTCTGTTGAATATCAAAGCTAGGACCAGAAATGGGGGCAAGCGCAGGATTAATGCATCACTGAGCAGACAAAAAAATACAGAATTAAAAATATATAACTAAGCTCAAAAGACTCCGGGAACTCTCCAGGGCTTCATAATGGCTGAAAGTGTGGGTATTGAAGCCCCCATCTCCTGAAAGCCTGGGGAAACAAGGTACTTCTATGTCCACCACTGCTCAAGTAAAATAGCCAGAAAAAAATCTAGCAGGCCTCAACAATAACACTAATGTAATCAATGCTCACACAAATATTTTTAATACATTAAAATTGCAAAATTAATTCTTGATACTTGTTCTATCCATGCATCATAATGTTACACTGCCTGGGGCCCACCAGTGGAGATGGTTCTTGGGTTACCACCAGTGGAGATGGTTCTTGGGAGACCACCAGTGGCATTCATTCCTGAGGGACCACCAGTGGCGTTCATTCCTGGGGACCCACCAGTGGCGTTCATTCCTGGGGACCCACCAGTGGAGATGGTTCTTGGGGGACCAACAGTGGCATTCATTCCTGAGAGACCACCAGTGGCGTTCATTCCTGCGGGACCATCAGTGGAGATGGTTCTTGAGGGAACACCAGTGGTATTCATTTCTGGGGGCTCACCAGTGAGATGGTTCTTGGGGCACCACCAGTGGTGTTCATTCCTGATGGACCACCAGTGGCTTTCATTTCTGGGGGACCACCAATGGCTTTCGTTCCTGGGGGACCACCAGTGGAGATGGTTCCTGAGGGCCCACCAGTGGCATACATTCCTAGGGGACCATCAGTGGAGATGGTTCCTGGGGGACCACCAGTGGCATTCATTCCTGGGGTACCATCAGTGGAGATGGTTCCTAATGGAACAACAGTGGCTTTCATTCCTGGGGGACCACCAGTGGAGATGGTTCCTGGGGGACCACCAGTGGCATTCATTCCTGGGGGACCACCACTGGAATTGGTTCTTTGGTGACCACCAGTGGAGATGGTACCAGGCGGACCACCAGTGGCATACAGTACTGCGTGACCACCAGTGGAGATGGTTCCTGGGGGACCACCAGTGGCATTCATTCCTGGGGGACCATCAGTGGAGATGGTTCCTGGGGGACCATCAGTGGAGATGGTTCCTGGGGGACCACCAGTGGCGTTCATTCCTGGGGACCGACCAGTGGTGATGGTTCTTTGGTGACCAGCAGTGGAGATGGTTCCTGGGGGACCACCAGTGGCATTCATTCCTGGGGGACCATCAGTGGAGTTGATTCTTGGGGCCCATAGCTGTACATGACTACACATATACAGATGACTCTTACGCTCTATCTCTTGCTATTTACCTCTCCATCTGCCTCTTGCTCTGAAAAGTTTCCTGTGCTCCCTTGTGTGCCAGTCCTAGCCTGTATCTTCACTGTATAAGATTGCAATGCCCCATTAATAGTGATTTGCGGATTTTATCACTCCCTGATCTTTCCACCATTGGTTTACATATCAGATTTCACCATATTAATTGTAAAATATTATTCTGAAATTTTTTCAAAAATAAGTTAGTGACGGGGTTTATAGCTTCACATCTACAACTGGCCACTGTAACCTGCACGGATTTGGGTAGGGTCTTCAGCGTGAGGTCCATTTGCTGTTCATGTTGTTCATAATTATTAAATACTTGATTTTTTTTGCAGAAGTCGTTCCTGAAAGTAATCAATATGTAAAAAGAAAAATTAATGTTTCTGTTTACAAGAGTAGATTAGTTTACAGGAAGCGTGCTGCATTCGGATTCTGTCTGGCTACATGGACTTGTCTCGTTCTAATATCTCATTAAGTCATTCTGCTCATTTTAAGAATGTAGCTTTTTCTTGGTACAGATTTGAAGGCTGAATATTAAGACCTTAGTCTTTCACTGTTGGTCTGCTGAATACCTTACTTACATATTATAGTATAAATCTTCATAGGCTCTTTGGAGACCAGTCAGACACATTGGTGTTTTCAATAAGACCCCGAAGGCAGAACTGCTCAGACATTTACTAAAATTAATATTTGCTCTGAAGGCTTATTTCAATATAATGAACAACTGGTCAGGACTGGAACAAGATATTATGGTGCCCTTGGCAAATTAGGTGCCCCCTAATGGAAAACTCAGTTCATGCCTACTTGCGTCCCTATCCTGCCTGGGATGAAGTGGCACCTTAGGCGGTCACCTATCTTCGCCTACCCACTGCAGTGGGTTAATGTTTGACTTTAGCTTGGTAAACTAAGCTAACAATGTAACTGTATTTCATTATGTTCTGTATGAAATGTCACCACCAAGCCTAAGCTAAAGGTATAGCTTGGTTTGGTTTACTTTAAAGTCACAATAATATGCCACGAATCAGCTTTGTAGTAACTTTTGGCAGCGTAGAATATGGACGCTTCTTTGGTCAGCTCTGTTGCTGGATTTCACATCATTGAGATATAAGCTGAATTGAGTGCAGCTAAGTATTGACTTCATTTTATGCTGTTTATGACGATAAAGGCTGTATCTGGACCGCATAGTCTGTAATGTATACGGTATACGTTGTGAAGATAAAAGTACAAAGGAATATTTGCACACTTAATGAAGCCTTGAGTATGTTTTTCTGTTGGTTGGGTTTACAACAGGTGTGTCAATCTCATTTTCACTAAGGGTCACACCCGCATTATTGTTGCCATCATGTTGATGCAATCTTTGACTGGAACTTAGAAAGGAATGTCCAACGTGGATGTGAATCGCGTTAGGATAGGGCTAGAGTTAGGATAGGGCTAGAGTTAGGATAGGGCTAGAGTTAGGGTTGGGCTAGAGTTAGGGTTGGGCTAGAGTTAGGGTTGGGCTAGAGTTAGGGTTGGGCTAGAGTTAGGGTTGGGCTAGAGTTGGGGTTGGGCTAGAGTTGGGGTTGGGCTAGAGTTGGGGTTGGGCTAGAGTTGGGGTTGGGCTAGAGTTGGGGTTGGGCTAGAGTTGGGCTAGGGCTAGAGTTGGGCGTTGGCTAGAGGTGGGGTTGGGCTAGAGTTGGGGTTGGGCTAGAGTTGGGGTTGGGCTAGAGTTGGGGTTGGGCTAGAGTTGGGGTTGGGCTAGAGTTGGGGTTGGGCTAGAGTTGGGGTTGGGCTAGAGTTGGGGTTGGGCTAGAGTTGGGGTTGGGCTAGAGTTGGGGTTGGGCTAGGGCTAGGGTTGGGCTAGGGATAGGGTTGGGCTAGGGCTAGGGTTGGGGTTAGGCTTGGGCTAGAGTTGGCTGGGGCTAGAGTTTGGGTTAGGCTGGGGCTAGAGTTTGGGTTAGGCTGGGGCTAGAGTTTGGGTTAGGCTGGGGCTAGAGTTTGGGTTAGGCTGGGGCTAGAGTTTGGGTTAGGCTTTGGCTGGGGCTAGAGTTAGGGTAAGGGTTTGGCTGGGGCTAGAGTTTGGGTTAGGCTTTGGCTGGGGCTAGAGTTAGGTTAGGCTTTGGCTGGGGCTAGAGTTAGGTTAGGCTTTGGCTGGGGCTAGAGTTAGGTTAGGCTTTGGCTGGGGCTAGAGTTAGGTTAGGCTTTGGCTGGGGCTAGAGTTAGGTTAGGCTTTGGCTGGGGCTAGAGTTAGGTTAGGGTTTGGCTGGGGCTAGTGTTATGTTACGGTTTGGGTGGGGCTAGAGTTTAGGTTACATTAGAGACAGCATGATACTGTATAACTATGTTATAGTGCATCAGGATGAATCTATAATCAAAGCAGAGAAGGTTAGGGTTGGATTAAATCAAATTCTAATTTTCAAATATATATAACTTCTTTTTAACAATATCCTAATATCAAAGCATACGTGTTGGAATATGCAATGACTGCTTTGGTTGCTGGAGAGGGGAGGACGGCACCTCCCTGTTGTGGAGCGCCTCTCCCTGCTCTGATTACAGCTTCATCCTGATGCACTGTAACATCGTTATACAGTAACACACTGATCTTATCCTCTAGGGCTAATGGGTAACAGCTTTTAGTTGATTTTTCCTCTTCTCCTGGCTGAATGATGATACATTTAAACCAGTGTACCCGAGCTTTTTTGTTGAGCCATTAACCGCTCAATTAGACTATTAGCCTATTTTTAGTGTAGAGAAGGACCACCTCTTAATCAGATTGTGAGGAGCAGTAATTGTATTTAGCCCATCTATGGGCTCCTGTGCTGCCAGGGGAATATTTTCACAAGTCCAGAGAATGTTGGCAAAGGAGGAGATTAACTATTTACTACCACGGCTTCCTTCCTCATTGAAGCCAAGAGCGAAATAATAAATTACTGGGAAAGAGATCTTGGTAAAGACTCATTTTAAAATCATAAGGGCTCCTTTACGTACCGCAAGGTGAGCAAGCATAATTGATGGAAGAAAGTAGCAGGGTGTCCCCTAAAACTTGGGTGTATTTATAGCCTTAGCAGCCATAGTGACTGCAATGGAGCCCGGAGGTTTGGGGGTTACCATTCAGGCACAAGAATATTGTTCCCATTCACAGGACCAGGTTTTTATTAATAAAGGTGGCTTGGACAAAAAACACCCAAAAATAGAGACCATAACAGCCCCTCTTAATAATAATCCAATGAAATCACAACAAGACTAAGAGACATAGGGCCATACTAATGCAAGAATTTCAAACTTAACCTTTAATAGCTATAAAATAAAACACTAACCCTAGTACACCCTATAATAATAATAATCTTTATATAGCGCCAACATATTCCGCAGCACTTTACAATTTGGAGGGTGTAGGTACAGACAAAAAGACAGACATTGCACAATGAAAAGCTACTTACAGATGGGACACAAGGTGTGAGCGCCCTGTTCGCAAGAGCTTACAATCTATCAGGGTGTACGGGAGAGACGAAGGGTAAGAAGTGCTAGATTTACAATGGTCCAGCCATGTGACATAAATATGGGGTTGTTTACAAAATACTGCCTACAAAAGATTAGGGAACCCGCCCTGACTAGGGCGACCCTACAGCACACCTCCTGGCAATATCCCTAACAATCCCTAATACAGCCAGCAATAGTGTTACTCTCGGGACAAACATCAAACTACTCGGTAAATGCTTCAAAAAATATCCGACGCGTTTCCCCCACGACTCTTGGGTTTATCAAGGAGTATAATCAAAAGCAAATACAAGCAGACAATTGTTAACTGTCCTACTAAAAAAAAAGCCAATAATGGACTTTTAAATACAGCAGTGTACTCACAGTATAGATAAGTGGCCCGATAGGATACGTCAACCTGAACACTGGAGTTCATATAGTTAGAGCATCATGATGATGATGATGATGAACCTGCAGTAGGACAGGCTGGTAAGCAGGCTTAGTAGGGCAGTTAACAATTGTCTGCTTGCCTTTGCTTTTGATCATACTCCTTGATAAACCCAATAATCGTGGGGGAAACGCGGTGGAGATTTTTTGAAGCATTTACTTAGGAGTTTGATGTTTGTCCCGACAGTAACACTATTGCTGGCTGTATTAGGGATTGTTAGGGATATTGCCAGGAGGTGTGCTGTAGGGTCGCCCTTGTCAGGGCGGGTTCCCTAATCTTTTGTAGGCAGTATTTTGTAATAGGGTGTACTAGGGTTAGTGTTTTATTTTATAGCTATTAAAGGTTAAGTTTTAAATTCTTGCATTAGTATGGCAATATGCCTCTTAGTCTTGCTGTGTTTTATTTAACAAGAATATTGTTCCTTCTTGTAGGGAACAAGTAATTGGTAGTTTTCTGCTCCTCAGCTCTTCTATGTGGGTTCCATGACATATGCCTGTATGCGTTATACCTTTAATGCTACCTACGCTGCTGTTTTAGTTTATTATCATTCAGTGGTGGGGCCCCATCTCATTTTGCTATGGGGTCCTATTATTTCTAGTAATGTTCCTGTCTTAAAAATAAGCAATGACCACAATGTGCATTCACTATTGGGTCAGGAGAGGATGGACCTCTGAACCAGGCAAATGGGACGTCGGGTCAAGGAAGAAGCATTGTGCATTTCCTTGTAGCCTAGGCCATTGTGAATAATTGGAATCAACGAGAGCTGGAGAAGAGCATAGAAAGTGCAGTGTAGCACGGAGCACCAAATCAAATCTTGCAAGTGGAGTGTCCTAACATAGGAACCAGTGAAATAGTAGATGAACGAAGAGTGCACTAACAACTATAGGGAAGGGTAGTATGTTAAGGGTAATTACTACTTATGTAAAAGCTTTGTAATGATAATGGGAATAAAGTATCCATAACGGGAAAATAGAAGGATATTAGAAGTCTCCAAGGAGATCACATGCCATATGGAAGCTAGCACAGATGTGACTTGTAGAGACACATGAACGTAGGCTCCAGTCTGGAATAGACTGTTTGTATGTAATTCCTTTTATTGCTCGTTTCAATCAGAAGGTGCAAAAGTAGTGACAGAAATTAGCAACAAAGCAAATTATCTTAAATTAAGAATTCTTCCTCAATGCATATGTATTATCAGAAAGGTCATCATCCGCCATGTAAAGTATACAACCGATACGGAGTTAAGAAGATGTTCCCAATTTAGACTTTGGTGGCATATCAATGGGATATCGCAATAGGATTCACCATCAAAGTTTGACAGGTGCCGATGCCACCTCTGGGACTCCCACCTATCTTAGGAATGGCCCCATTAAAGTACCGCCTTGAAGTGAACATCTGGTCAAGGTGATCTCCTTCATGGCCTTTTCTATGAGCCTGTATTCAGAGGTAGCGGTCAATCATGGAGTGGGATGTCCCATTGGACTCCTAAGACCAGAATTGGCATAAATTAATTCTGGTTTCACTGATTCTTTCCCCTCACAAATATATCCTTATGAGGCGAGAAAATAAATATGATGCAAACAAAGATCCTTGGTGGGTCCCAAGAATCATATGCACTACTGGGGTTAAAAAAACCTTCAGGTAAAAGCCCCAAAAATCATCCCACTGGTGGCCCCCCGATCATTCCACTGGTGGGCCCCCCCAAGAATCAAATATGGTGGCCCCAAAGAATACTCCACGGGGTGGCCCCAAGAATCATCTCCTGCTGGGCCCAAAGAATTTCCCCACTGGGGCCCCCAAAGAATATCTCCATGCTGGGCCCCAAAAATCATCTCACTGGGGGGCCCCAAAGAAATCTCCACTGGTGGCCCCAAGAATCTCCCCACTGCTGGGCCCCCAAGAACATCCCACTGCGGGCCCCAAGAATCATCTCCATCCCGGGGCCCCCAAAGAATTTCCCCACTGAGGCCCCCAAAAATCATTCCATGATGGGCCCCGAATCATCCCATGGGGGCCCCCAAAAATCATCTCCATGATGGGCCCCAAGAATCATTCCCCCACGGGTGGGGGGGGGGGGGGGGGGCCCCAAAATCTCTCCACGGGGTGGCCCCAAGAATCACTCCACTGGGGGGGCCCAAAAATCTTTCCCCTGGTGGGCCCCAAGAACCACCACACGGGGGCCCAAAAATCATCTCCCTGGGGGGCCCCCAAGAATCTTCCCCACTGGTGGGCCCCAAGAATATCTCCACGGGGGGCCCCAAAGAATCATCTCCACTGGTGGGCCCCAAGAAATCTCCCACTGGTGGGCCAAAGAACTCCCACTGGTGGG
The DNA here is from genome assembly GCA_025379985.1 of Phyllomedusa bahiana. Classification (NCBI taxonomy): domain Eukaryota; kingdom Metazoa; phylum Chordata; class Amphibia; order Anura; family Hylidae; genus Phyllomedusa; species Phyllomedusa bahiana. Next base: position 31,856 of record JAODAL010024011.1, on the reverse strand, counting down.
CCCCCAAAAAATATCCCCATGGTGGGCCCCAAGAATCATCTCCATGGGCCCCCCAAAGAATCATCTCCACTGGTGGGCCCCCAAGTTCCCCAAATGGTGGGCCCCAAGAATCATCTCCACTGGTGGGCCCCAAGAATCATCTCATGGTGGGCCCAAGATCATATCACTGGTGGGCCCCAAGAATCACTCCAAATGGTGGGCCCCAAGAATCATCTCACTGGGGGGCCCCAAGAATCATTTTCTAGGGTGTTGACCCCAAAGAATCAATCTTACTGGTGGACCCAAGAATATCTTAATGGGGGAAACCCCAAGATATCATATGCACTACTGGGTCCAACGAAGAATCACAATTCACTGGTGGGCCCAATGGATATGTCTCCAACTGGGGACCCCAAATACATCTCCACTGGTGGACTCCACATTAATCATTGCTCACTGGTGGGACTCCTCATGCTTTCTATCACTGGTGGACCCAGAATCATTCCACTGGTGGACCAGAATCATCTCACTGGTGGGTCCCCCAAGAATAACACGTAATAGTGGCCAAGAATCAGACTCTGGTGGGCCCAAACAAGATATCATCAACACTACTGGTGGCCCCAAGAATCAACACTACTGGTGGCCCCAAGAATCATCTCCACTGCTGGGCCCCAAGAATCATCTCCACTGCTGGGCCCCAAGAATCATCTCCACTGCTGGGCCCCAAGAATCATCTCCACTGCTGGGCCCCAAGAATCATCTCCACTGCTGGGCCCCAAGAATCATCACCACTGACTTCGGGCCCCAAGAATCCATTCTCCACTGATGGGCCCCAAGAATCATACTCCACTGATGGGCCCAAGAAATCATCTCCACTGATGGGCCCCAGAATCATCTCCACTGATGGGCCCCAAGAATCATCTCCACTGGGGGCCCCAAGAATCACCTCCACTGGTGGGCCCCAGGAATCATCTCCACTGGTGGCCCCAAGAATCATCTCCACTGGTGGGAACCAAGAATCATTCCATGGTGGGACCCCAAGAATCATCTCTACTGGTGGACCCCAAGAATCATATGCGCTACTGGGCCCGAAGAATCAACTCCACTGGTGGGCCCCCAAGAATTGTCTCCACTGGTGGCCCCAACAATCGTCTCCACTGGTGGCCCCAACAATCGTCTCCACTGATGGTCCCCAAGAATCATCTCCACTGGTGGCCCCTAGAATCAAATCCACTGGTGGCCCCAAGAATCATCTCCACTGGTGGGCTCCAAGAATCAACTTCACTGGAGGGCCCAAGACACCCCAGTCCAACATTCTAAAAGGCAATTAACAAAGGTTTATAATTGGGCCTAACTTTCGTTGCGACTCTGCCCTCTTGTATTCATGTGTCTACATTTCCATTTCTTTCTCCTTCAGCAGAAACACATTTCTCTTTTCCAGGCCGCCTCTATCATGTGTAACCAGAGTCATTTTAATCTAACATAATATATGAAGAAATTCTATTTCAAGATTATGAGATTTCCAGGATGCAATATTATTACTTCTTTTCTCATATGGGTCCTGCAATAAGCAGGAGGTCTGGACACTTTACCAATAATTGATATTGGCCCCTGGTGTTTCTGCAGAGGTTTCTAACTGGAAACCTGATCATCTGCATGTTGCCGAGCAAATGTGTATGCATCGAACCTTACAGAGAAAATAAATCCCACTTAAGTAAGTGAATAACCAAATATTATTGCACAATAAATTGTAGAAGACGCTGCTCATGCGGAAACCTTTCTAGGGAGGTAGAGAAATGGATATCTAAGTGTATAGAGGACGAACAAGAAGGAACTGCACTAGATTCGTTTAGGAGTCACTATAATCCTATACAGATCTGCAGAGGAACATCTTAAGTTTCCATGGACCCCAATGCAAAATTCACCTACTACGCCCTATTTATAATACTAGTGTCGTATGTAGTAGAGGGGTCTTTGGTTCCCCTCAGGTTCAAGGAACTGGTAGCAACTGTTGGTTACAAACCCCTGAACTGAAGATCTGTAATTATAGTTATGTAAGTATTAGATAACGTTGCTTAAATGGTGTTCCCATTATAGTGATGGTTTGATGCATGTTGACCTCCATTCTGTTCTATGGGAGTTCCCAGTACAGGGGAGCGCTGTGTTCTCCATTCTGTTCTATGGGAGTTCCCAGTACAGGGGAGCGCTGTGTTCTCCATTCTGTTCTATGGGAGTTCCCAGTACAGGGGAGCGCTGTGTTCTCCATTCTGTTCTATGGGAGTTCCCCTGTAAGGGCAGCGCTGTGTTCTCCATTCTTTCATGGGAGTTCCCAATATAGGGGAGCGCTGTGTTCTCCATTCTGTTCAATGAGAGTTCCTAGACAGGGTAGCGCTGTGTTCTCCATTCTGTTCTATGGGAGTTCCCAGTACAGGGGAGCGCTGTGTCCTCCATTCTGTTCCATGGGAGTTTCCAGTACAGGGGAGCGCTGTGTTCTCCATTCTGTTCCATGGGAGTTCCCAGTACAGGGGAGCGCTGTGTTCTCCATTCAGCTCTATGGCAGTACACAGTACAGGGGACCACTGTGTGATCCATTCTGTTCCATGGGAGTTCCCAGTACAGGGGAGCGCTGTGTTCTCCATTCTGTTCTATGGGAGTTTCCAGGACAGGAGAACGCGGTGTTCTCCATTCTGTTCTATGGGAGTTCCCAATACAGGGGAGCGCTGTGTTCTCTCCATTCTGGTATATGGGAGGTTCCAGGATAGGGAGCGCTGTGTTCTCTCATTCTGTTATATGGAGTTCCAGTACAGAGGAGCGCTGTGTCTTCTTCTCGTCTATGGGAATTCCAGTACAGGGGAGCGCTGTCTATCTCATTCTGTTAATTAGGGGTTCCCAGTTACAGGGGGAGCGCTGTTTGATCTTCATTCTTCTATGGAAAGTTCCCAGTACAGGGGAAGCACTTGTTTTTTTTTACTTTGCTCTTGGGAAGTTCCCAGTACATGGGGGGGAGTGCCTGTGTTCTCCATTGTGCTAAAGGGAGTCCCAAATACAAGGGAGCGCTGTGTTCTCCTTCTGTTTATGGGAAGTTCCAGTACAGGGGAGCACTGTGTTCTCCATTTGTTTTTATGGGAGTTCCAGTACAGGGGAGGCCCGTGTTTCCATTCTGTCCTATGGCAGTTTTCCCCTTTTCAGATGGAGTTGGTGGCTGAATCAGAACTCCCATAGAACAGAATGGAGAGTAGTGCGCAAGTGTGACCTACACCTCATTCTGAATGGAAACTTTTAAGGGTCCTGTTATTGAAAGTGTGGGTCCCAGAGGTGGTTCTCCGAGCATATAGCCATCAAACTCTATGGTGGAAGCACCCCTTGAACATTCCCGGGCAGAGAAAACAGGAGTCTTTGCCAAGCATTGGATTTTTTTTTTTACCTTTTTTTCTTATTTCTATTTTGCATTATATGGTTTGTGTTGGTGATAAGACTTGATTGTTGGAGGGGAGTGAGAGTGCTAGACGGGAGACCACAGAGAAGGATTTTATAATAGTCCAGGCAGTTTTCTCCACATTTAGTTTGAGGAGATAGGAAGAAAAGAATTATTTTTTTTTTTTTTTCAAAAATAAATTTTATTTCAAAACAGGCAGATAAACAAGTTACAAACATTGCAGAAAAGGTACAATATACTTTGTAGTAGCGAGCTTATTCCATACAGAGGTTTTTTTTTTGTTTTTTCTTGTATTATTTAAACAAAAAAGACCAAGAAGTATAATCCAAAATTGACATCAGTGAGGAAGTAGCTACTTTCTCCTCCTACTTGGGTTTCAGTAGTAACTTGCAAGAGTGACTGCTTGACATATAACATGAAATAAGTCATTTAGATTTCCCTTTTAACTACATATGGAACGGTGTAAAACGAAGTTCTTTATGTTTATGCAAAATTGAAATACCGTGCAAATCGAGTCCCTTGGTAATAACCATGAAATAGTTTCATTACATACAGAAATGGCAGGAGCTGATACATTTTCTTTGCTTAGGGAATCCTGCTAATCATCAGTGGTAAATGCACTAAAGGGGGTTGTCTCACTACATTGATTCATCTTCAGTCCTGTTTTTATAGTTTTTAATTCAGGGGCGTGTTTACTGGCTACTACTGGCCTGCTGTGACAGGTCTGTAGCTATAGACAACTGGGCGTGTTTATGCTACTACATGGATGCTGTTGACAGGTCTGTAGCTATAGCTACCAGAGCTGGCAGACTATCAGGAGAGATCGAACAGGTCTGTAGCTATAGCGATCAGTGCTGGCAGCCTATCAGGAGAGATTGAACAGGTCTGTAGCTATAGCGACCAGTGCTGGCAGCCTATCAGGAGAGATTGAACAGGTCTGTAGCTACAGCGACCTGAGGAGCTGATGCAGCCCATACAAGAGGGGATATCTAGGAATAGGTAGGACACTGTTAACGGACATATATTGCAAAGTGACTTGTTTTTGCAAGATCTTTAACCTAAAAAGCAGCGATCCCTGTAGTGAGACAACCCCTTAAAGATACCTTGTTACAATCCACTGTAATGACCATAACTACAAAAGCATATTAAACTATATTGTAATTATATATATATATTTTTTTTCTATTGCATTGTAGGCTGGGAAGATCATTCTTATTTACCGCAAGTCCCCTTATAAAATATTACTCAGATTCCTGATGTGGAGCATCTAGATGGTAAGTTCCTTTAAAAAAAAACAACAACAAAGTTTAGAGTCTTTAAGGGATTTTCCCACTACTAAGATAAGCTCTCAACATGTAGGGAATGGTAAATGAAGACTTCTTCCAAATTCCTCTTTTTAGTTTTCCATGAACAGGAGATAAGAGAGGATTTCGTTTCAGGTTAGCCTGAATTGATTTTTGTTGACGTTCAGCAATAAACTCGATTGGAACCTTAATCCTAAATTGGGTTTAGGTTTTGGATCTTTTTTTGCATCTGAGTGAGTTTACCTACCGTTACCTGGCTCTTCATTGCTGTGCTCCGGTGTCGCTCCGACATTACTTCCAATCCTATGTCTCATAGGTAAACTTTATGTGATGCTGGAAGTGACATTGGACCAAAAGCACCAGGGAAACGGCAACCTAATTGTTTTTTAAAAAGAACAAAAAAAAGCCTAACCCCAATTAGGGTTTTGGTGAGAATTAAAGGGGTTTTGCCAGGACGTGCTTTATCTGCTAAGAAGCAATTGTAAACAAGCCATGCTGAGCTGAGAGAGAGAGAGAGAGAGAGGCACAGCCAGAGCACAGAGCCCTGCATAAGGGATTGTGTGAAATGTTCACTCAAATAATCAAACTACAACTTGTGGATTCTGTATACAAAAGACAACACCTTTTCTCCACAGCCCCTTGAAAGCTTCTTCATGTTCTCTGTCATCAGATAAAGCAGGGATCTACTCAGATAAACACACTACAACTAGTGGATTCTGTAAACAAAAGACAACATATTTCTACCCGGTACCTTGAAACTTCTTCATGTTCTCGGTCTCAATAAAGCAGGGATCTACTCAGATAAACACACAAACTAGTGGATTCTGTATACAAACATATTTCTACCCGGTGCCTTGAAAGCTTCTTCAGCTCCCTCTCATCAGATAAGAAGTGTGCTCTGCGCAAGCCCGGCCAGCAGCTCTTGTCAGGTCGTATCTAATAGAAGCTTTGAAGTAACTAAGGGCATGTAAGGAAGGCTGTAGCTCTCTCAGGCTGCAATTTTTGTAATCACATATATTAGAAAAGTGATTAAATACCTATTTGGGAGGATCCCACGTCAACATTACATCATGGCAAAACCCCTTTAAGGATTGCTGTAGTGTTATGGTTAGGATTAGTGCTGAGGTCAGAGTAGAAAAATGTGGGTTTGCTTGTACCAAATACGATTTTTTTTTTTGCACGTTTGGTTGAACCAAACAAGGTCACATTCAAGCAACAGTGGAAAATTTTTATACAAGGCTCTGTTGATGCTGTATGTTATTGTTGTTGTTCATTTGTAGTGTATCCTTTTCTGTAGTACAAGCATGTTGCATGGTATGTATTTTATAAATTTATATGATGCTGACCTAATCCATAATGCAGTACAAAATTGTCACCATCAGTATGGCTTTGGAGTGCTTTCATGTAGCAGTTACAGATATAACATGTCACACTCAATGCCTGTGGGCTGAATCTGGCCGGTCACATCATGTTATGTGGCCAGTGAGATCTTAGACACAGTGAGCAGGGAAGGTCCAAATGTAGAAGGATTGGTCGTCCACTTTCACTGAAGGATGCAGCCAGAGGCGGCAGGGGCACCAGTAGAGGAAGTGGGTACCATCTTGGATTTAAAGCTCCAGACCTCACCTCCACATTGAGCAGATCACAGGCGGTGGCACAGCTCTACTGAAGCACCCTAGCCACATCCAAAGCCCTCCAATGGTGCTTTGACGGCAACCATAATGGTGATGTGACCTTTGATGAAAATAAGTTTGGCACCTCTAAGATATAAGGTTGGTTTTGTGCAGAAAGTAACATTTTTGGTTTGTCTGTAAAATGCCATTGTTGTACCATAGAAGGGGAGAGCCATCAATCAATTGGTCGGTGTGAGGATTTGCTTGCCTTTGAGACCTCACAGACTGTTTTGCATAAAGCAAAGGCTTATGGGAAAAGAGCTGAGGAACAACACAGCGAACTCTATTGGATGGAGAGATTTTCCCCCTTCTAAGCCACTCTTGCCTCTCACCCAGCCAACCAGTAAGTTCTACACTGCACTGATGAGGGGCAAATGCCCCCGAAACAGCTGTCTGTAGTTGAATTTAACTGGTTTGACTCCTATACCTTTGACATTGCTGGGCTCCTGCGAGCTACATGTGAACTGAGGATAACTACATCCAATAGAGGGTGCTGTGGAGCTCCTCTGCTCTTTTCCCATAAGCCTTTGCTTTATGCAAAACAGTCAGTGAGGTCTGAATGGCAAATAAACCCTCACACCAACCAATTTATTGGTTCCTCTCCTCAAGGAGAGATTTTTCCCCCTTTCTAAGCCACTTTTGCCTCTCACCCAACCAAGCAGTAAGTTCTACACTGCACTGATGAAGGGCAAATACCCTGAAACAACTGTCTGCAGATAAACTTAACTGGTTTGACTCATATCCCTTTCACATTGCTAGGCTCCTGCGAGCTACATGTGAATTGTTGTACCATGGCACAGATCAAGCAGTATGGATTTTACTAGGTTATTCCCATCTCGTCATCTGACTTGGCCACAGGAAAGGAGAAGTTGAGTACATGTTCATGGCCACCAAGTCAGGTCATGATTTTGGGGGTATGAAAGGGGAATACTCCTTTAACTTATTTAACCCCTTAAGCCCTGGGCCTGAAAAGTAGTTAATGACCAGAAAATTTTTTTAGTTTTTGCCTCCCTTGCGTTTCAACAGTTGTAACTTTTTTATTTTTTCAATGACGCAGCCTTGTTTTATTCGAGACAAGTTGTACCTTATAGGGGAATAGTTTAAGTTCACTTATAAATAATTGCAGTATTTTTTTTTTATTTTTATATATTTTTTTTTTACACCATTCACAATTCACACTTAATAACATGTTAGATTAATTCTAAAGGTTATTACGGTCGTGTGAATACCAAATATGTGTAGGGTTTTTAGTGTGTAAATTATGCAAAATAATTTTTATTAAATATATATTTTTATTTTTTTTTTTATTTTTTTTTTGGTTTTTTTGACACTTTTTTTTTTTTATTTTTTTTTTTTTTTTTAAATCCCATTAAGGAAGAACTGTTACTTTTTTTTTTTTTTACACTTAGTAATGTATTAGCATATTCATATATGCTAATACATTTCAATCTGTATCAGTTTGACACAGGCAGAGGGTAGCACACAGTCTGCCCTGATCACTGGCTTCTTACACAGACAGCCCTGGGGCTACTCTAGGTCCTCAGGGCTGACTGTGCAGCCGTTCCGCGGACTCTGTCAGGTCACCGGGTGTCCCAATCACCTGACAGAGCAGGGAAACCCTTTGATTGCGCTGCGGTGATGAACTGTGGCAATCAAAGGGTTAAAGCACCGGGGAGCGGAGGTTTCCCCCGCTCCCCGGTGCTTGCAGGAGCTGCGCTGGGATCAGGACGGTGTAGTACAGCCCCGTTTCCAGTGCTGCTGTGGTGCTCGGAGCCGCAGACTCCGATGTCTGCAGTGACGCCAAAAGACGGTGGGCGGTCGTTGAGGAGTTAATGTAACCTACAATGTAACCTTTCTTTTAATACATATATTAATATCAACCTACACTTGTCCATAGATTTGTGGATTCCAGTCCCCGTTTTGCTTTGTTAATAAGTAGCTTGCAGGGAAGGTAACGTGAGCCGAGCGCTGTGTTGCATCCACGGTGTAAGCTCCGAGCATGATGTACATTTATTGGCACGCTCGGGAGAAAACACAGGTGATTGAGAGCAACCGTCGTAATATAATATGTATTTATCACACTCGTCCGTTTCCGAAGACAAACGCCGGGGGACCTCTACTTTCAATTTCCTGTATAAATACTTTTTCCGCGCTATTCGTTACACGACTCCAATCCTATAGTGTTTTGTTTTTAATTATTTCTTACCTAAACACCGCACTGTACACAGTGGAACACGAGCCGAAATAATTGGGGTCATTGGAAGAGCAGGTCTCGCCATATGTCTAGCGGGCTGGAGTTCTTCTACCTTGCGGAGTTCACATGCTGATTCTGATCGAAAATTCTAAAGGGTCAGATTTAGATCAAGTAGGTTAGTAAAAAAAAAAACAATCTTGGGAAATAACTAATTCAGAATTAATGACCGTTTAGTGAAGTAACACGTCAATATCATTATTCACACCACATGGTCCCCAACGTGGATAAAACACCAACAAATGAGGGGGGACAGGCAATATCGTCTTAAAGGGGTTGTGTCATTACATTAAATGGTCTTCAGAATAAGGGGACAGTGAAAACAAGCAACTTTGTAATTGGATGTCATTTGCAGAGCTGTCTTATTTTCACAGTCTGCCTTATCTTCATTTTCTGTAAACACTGTTCCCCAGTGCCGGTCGGATCCCACCTCCTTTTATGTCATTGGCTGACGGCTCTACTAATTTACATTCTGTTCGGCCCCCGGTCGTATTCATGGGAACGTGCATTCCTGCCTCTCTCATTTAGAATAAGGGGCCGGCAACAATTTCACTCTATACAGCCACCAGCTCCTCAGAGACACTACAGCTGCTTCTACAATCAGAAAACAGCAGAATTGTGCCTCGGTGCCTAATGCTCCTACGTGTAAGGGGGCGGCAACAATTTCACTCTATACAGCCACCAGCTCCTCAGAGACACTACAGCTGCTTCTACAATCAGAAAACAGCAGAATTGTGCCTCGGTGCCTAATGCTCCTACGTGTAAGGGGCCGGCAACAATTTCACTCTATATAGCCACCAGCTCCTCAGTGACGCTGCAGCTGCTTCTACAATCAGAAAACAGCAGAATTGTGCCTCGGTGCTTAATGCTCCTGCGTGTAAGGGGTCGGCAACAATTTCACTCTATACAGCTAGCAGCTCCTCAGTGACACTGTAGCTGCTTCTACAATCAGAAAACAGCAGAATTGTGCCTCGGTGCCTTGTGTAGACATAGAAGGGAGATGGATCTGTGCTCTGGATGAGTTCATAGAAGACTGGATTCAACTGTAACAAACCTTCAGCTGTGAGTGGAGAAGAGATCAGTGCTCTGAGTTCATAGAAAACTGTCTAGACTGAATGCAGGGCTGTGGTATATAAACAGCTCTTACAAAATAAGACTGCATAGGGAGAGGACAGTGACATGTTTACTCAGAGAGGGGGGGAGCCACTGACTTGGGAGGGCGCCTGCACAGTCAAGGGGGGATGATGTCACCCCCTTTCAGTTAAGAAACACCCAGCTGGGAGGGGAAGCTGGATTTCAGAATCAAGCTTGAAGAAAACAGCTGAACTGATGAAGCGATACATCCCCTTTAAACTTCTAAATTAAAGTGGATGTCCACCTCCGTCTCTTATACATTTTTTTTTCTTACCATAATAAGTTATACTTGCCTCTCCCTTCCACCTCCATTCCCAGTACAGGGGAGCGCTGTGTTCTCCATTCTGTTGTATGGGAGTTCCCAGTACAGGGGAGTGCTGTGTTCTCCATTCTGCTCTATGGGAGTTCCCAGTACAGGGGAGCGCTGTGTTCTCCATTCTGTTCTATGGGAGTTCCCAGTACAGGTGAGCACTGTGTTCTCTATTCTCCTCTATGGGAGTTCCCAGTACAGGGGAGTGCTGTGTTCTCCATTCTCTTCTATGGGAGTTCCCAGTACAGGGGAGCGCTGTGTTCTCCATTCTGCTCTATGGGAGTTCCCAGTACAGGGTAGCACTGTGTTCTCTCCATTCTTCTCTATGGGAGTTCCCAGAACAGGGGAGCACTATGTTCTCCATTCTGTTCTATGGGAGTTCTCAGTACAGGGGAGCACTGTGTTCTCTATTCTGTTCTATGGGAGTTCTCAGTACAGGGGAGCACTGTGTTCTCCATTCTGTTCTATGGGAGTTTCCAGTACAGGGGAGCACAGTGTTCTCCATTTTGCTCTGTGGGAGTTCCCAGTACAAGGGAGTGCTGTGTTCTCCATTTCGTTCTATGGGAGTTTCCAGTACAGGGGAGCGCTTTGTTCTCCATTCTGTTCTATGGGAGTTTCCAGTACAGGGGAGCGCTGTGTTCACCATTCTCCTCTATGGGAGTTCCCAGTACAGGGGAGCGCTGTGTTCTCCATTCTGTTCTATGGGAGTTCCCAGTACAGGGAGTGCTGTGTTCTCCATTCTGATCTATGGGAGTTCCCAGTACAGGGGAGCGCTGTGTTCTCCATTCTGTTCTATGGGAGTTCCCAGTACAGGTGAGCACTGTGTTCTCCATTCTCCTCTATGGGAGTTCCCAGTACAGGGGAGTGCTGTGTTCTCCATTCTCCTCTATGGGAGTTCCCAGTACAGCGGAGCGCTGTGTTCTCCATTCTGTTCTATGGGAGTTCCCAGTACAGGGTAGCACTGTGTTCTCTCCATTCTTCTCTATGGGAGTTCCCAGTACAGGGGAGCACTATGTTCTCCATTCTGTTCTATGGGAGTTCTCAGTACAGGGGAGCACTGTGTTCTCTATTCTGTTCTATGGGAGTTCTCAGTACAGGGGAGCACTGTGTTCTCCATTCTGTTCTATGGGAGTTTCCAGTACAGGGGAGCACAGTGTTCTCCATTCTCCTCTATGGGAGTTCCCAGTACAAGGGAGCGCTGTGTACTCCATTCTGTTCTATGGGAGTTCCCAGTACAGGGGAGCGCTTTGTTCTCCATTCTGTTCTATGGGAGTTTCCAGTACAGGGGAGCGCTGTGTTCACAAGTCTCCTCTATGGGAGTTCCCAGTACAGGGGAGCGCTGTGTTCTCCATTCTGTTCTATGGGAGTTCCTTGTACAGGGGAGAAGAATGTTCGGATGTACTCAGAATTCTCATAGAATAGACAGAAAGGGGAACATCTCTCCTTGAGAAGAGCACCGAATGAACGGCGAGTAGAGTTATATATTGCCTTTTTGCCCTCTACTAAGCATCTGCATATCACAAGGCATTATGGGAAAGGAACTGAGAAGCCCAAGCGCCCTCTGTTGGATGTAATAAATCCGCAATTTGCTTTTGACCCACCGGGACTTGAGAAAGCAAAAAGGATTTTAGCCAAGCCAGTATCACTCATCTGCAGACAGCTGTTTCGGGATTTTTATCCCTCATCAGTGCAGATCAGAGCGATGCTGGCTGGCTGTGTGGGAGGAAATGAGTGGCTCAGGAAGGGGAATATCTCTCCTTGAGAAGAGCACCGAATAAACGGCGTGTAGAGTTATCTATTGCCTTTTTGCCCTCTACTCAGCATCTGCATATCACAAGGCATTATGGGAAAGGAGCTGAGAAGCCCAAACGCCCTCTGTTGGATGTAACAAATCCTCAATTCCCTTTTGACCCACAAGGTCTTGAGAAAGCAAAAAGGATTTTATCCAAGCCAGTATCACTCATCTGCAGACAGCTGTTTCGGGATTTTTGTGCATCAGTGCAGAGCAGAGCGATACTGGCTGGCTGGGTGGGAGGCAATGAGTGGCTCAGAAAGGGGAACATCTCTCCTTGAGGAGAGCACCGAACGAACGGTGTGTAGAGTTATGTCCTTCATAGAATAGACAGTCATGCTCAAGTGTTACTGGCTCTCCATTCTGTTCTGTTCCTTTTGGGGGCCTGTTTCCATGATAGGTGCAGGTCTCAGAGGTGGGACCCTCACCTATCAGTCTTTGACGATGTATCTAAGCGATATGGCATCAAGGTCTATGGTGGGAACAGACCTTTAGTGTCCAGAAAATGGCATCTGAACCTCCATCCACTTCCGAGAGGTTGTTACTTCATAGGCAGAACATCTAAATGTCATTTCAGTTCAGGCTGTGGGCAAACAACTGATAATCGGCCTCCATCAGTTTCTTGGCAGCAGAAGGCTGTGACTGACTAGAAACGCGTCGTCTCAGTAATGGGTTAATACAGGGGAAGCATAAATAAAGCATTCAGACACCATTTGCAAGCACTGATGGATATCACTGATCTCCGCTTACATGTCTTTCTGTAAATGCTTTTAAGTAAAGTGTCTTTTACTACATTTCACTCACTTTCTAATTGGTGAAGGGAACCAACATTTCTTGCATGTTTCTCTGTCTTCCTGTTATTTGAGTGTTTGTTTTGGCCTATGTGGCCTATAGTCAGACACCTAGTTAAAGGTACAGGACCTTGCTTCTCGGGAGGGGAACCTGTGTCTAGAACAACACCTGGAATTTGTTACCGGGACACCCAGTGCTCTTTGCTTCCTCTCCTTAGGTTTGATTTTTATACCAATAATATAATTTTATGCTGTTTTGACTGTTGGTGCCCGGGTCTTCAGGCGCGAAGGTCTTCCTCTTCATATTGTGACATCAGAGCTTCCGATGCGGGGGGGTTGTGAGGCCTTCACACTCTGGAGTTGCTCTTTTACTTCTTCTTGTTACATAGTGGTAACCGTTTTGTTACTGGTTTTCTTTCCTTGTCTCTGTACGGTGGTGATCCCAGAGGGGCTACAGCACTGCACAATAATACTACAGCCTCCGATAGGGATCCCACAGGGGCCACAGCACTGCACAATAATACTACCAGCCTCCGATAGGGATCCCACAGGGGCCACAGCACTGCACAATAATACTACAGCCTCCGATAGGGATCCCACAGGGGCCACAGCACTGCACAATAATACTACCAGCCTCCGATAGGGATCCCACAGGGGCCACAGCACTGCACAATAATACTACAGCCTCCGATAGGGATCCCACAGGGGCCACAGCACTGCACAATAATACTACAGCCTCCGATAGGGATCCCACAGGGGCCACAGCACTGTACAATAATACTACAGCCTCCGATAGGGATCCCACAGGGGCCACAGCACTGCACAATAATACTACAGCCTCCGATAGGGATCCCACCGGGGCCCCAGCACTGCCATAAACACCGCCTCCATAGGATCCCACGGGGTACGCCGTACAATAATACTACAGCCTCCGATAGGGATCCCTCCGTGGGCACTGCACTGACAATAATACTACAGCCTCCGATAGGGATCCCACAGGGGCCACAGCACTGCACAATAATACTACCAGCCTCCGATAGGGATCCCACAGGGGCCACAGCACTGCACAATAATACTACCAGCCTCCGATAGGGATCCCACAGGGGCCACAGCACTGCACAATAATACTACCAGCCTCCGATAGGGATCCCACAGGGGCCACAGCACTGTACAATAATACTACCAGCCCCCCGATAGGGACCCCCCCGGCCACACACGCACAAAATACTACACCTCCGATGGGGATCCCACAGGGCCAACAGCACTGCAAAATAAACACCCCTCCGATGGGGACCCCACGGGGGCACGCCTGACAATAATACTAAAAGCCTCCGATAGGGACCCCACGGGCACGCACTGACAATAATACTAAAGCCTCCGATAGGGATCCCACGGGGGACACAGCCTGACAATAATACTACACAACCGATGGGACCCACAGGGGCCACAGCCTGCACAAAATTTCCCCAGCCTCCAAAAAAAAAAAAAATTTAAATAATATAGGGACCCACAGGGGCCCCAAACAGCACGCCAATAATAAAACACCTCCGATGGGACCCCACGGGGGCCACGCCTGACAAAAAATACAAGCCTCCGATAGGATCCCCCCGGGGGCCACAAGCACGGGACAATAATACTAAACAACCCTCCGAAGGGATCCCACAGGGCCACAGCACGGCACAAAATCTACCAGCCTCCGTGGGGACCCACAGGGCCACAGCACGCAAAAATCCCTCAGCTCCGATAGGGATCCCACAGGGGCCACAGCACTGCACAAAAATTCTACCACCCCTCCGATAGGATCCCACGGGGCACGCACTGCAAAATAATATACAGCCCCCGATGGGGAAACCCACAGGGCCCAAGACTGCCCAAAAAAACTCCACCTCCGATAGGGACCCCCACAGGGGCTACTGCACTGTACAATAATACTAAACCCAGCCCCGATGGATCCCAGGGGGCAAGCCGCACAATAATATCCCCAGCCTCCGAAGGATCCCACAGGGCCAAGCACTGACAAAAATACTACACCCCGATAGGACCCACAGGGGGCCAAGCACGCACAATAACTACAAAGCCTCCGAAGGGACCCCACAGGGCCACAGCACTGACAATAATCCCAACCGCCTCCGAAGGGATCCCCCACGGGGGGCATGCACTGTACAAAATACTAACCCTCCGAAAGGATCCCACGGGGGCCCCAAACAGCCCCAATAATACTCCCACCTCCGATAGGGACCCACAGGGGCCCGACAGACAATAATCACCCAGCCTCCGATAGGGATCCCACAGGGGCCACAGCACAATAATACTACCAGCCTCCGATAGGGATCCCACAGGGGCCACAGCACTGCACAATAATACTACCCAGCCCCGTAGGACCCCAAACGGGCCACACACGCACAAAAAATACACCGCCTCCGATAGGCCCAACAGGGCCCCCACAGCACTGCCAATAAAACAACCAGCCTCCATTAAAAGGGATCCCACAGGGACGCACTGTCAATAATACACACCCACCGATAGGGATCCCACAGGGGCTACAGCACTGTACAATAATACTACAGCCTCCGATAGGGATCCCACAGGGGCCACAGCACTGTACAATAATACTACCGCCTCCGATAGGGATCCCACCGGGGCCACAGCACGTCAATAATACCCCGCCTCCGAAGGGATCCACGGGGGCTACGCACTTACAAAAAATACTACAGCCCTCCGATAGGGACCCACAGGGCCCAAAACACGACAATAAACCCCACCCTCCGATGATCCAGGGGGCCTACAAAACCTCCCCCAATAATACTACACCTCCAAGGACCAAGGGCCCCCGCTGCAAAATAATACGCACCTCCGATAGGGACCCCCACAGGGCCAAACACTTCACTAAACACAGCCCCCCCGATTGGGATCCCACAGGGGCCACAGCACTGCACAATAATACTACCAGCCTCCGATAGGGATCCCACAGGGGCCACAGCACTGCACAAAAAACCACCCCATGGGGATCCCAAGGGGGCCACGGGCACTGAAAAAATTATACCCCACCCCGATGGGGTCCCCGGGGGCCATAGCCTGCACAAGAAAAATATAATAAGTTGTTATGAAAAATAAGCAAAGAAGAAAACCAGCAAGATACCATTTTTGATGCAAATCTTTTTTCTAAATGAAAAAAGGACATTTATAAGCTAAGAGGGACGGGGGGAAAGTGCCCCAAAAATAGGACATTTGGGGGTATGCTATGGGGGCTGGTACATATTGTGCAGTACTATGGCACCTGTGGGATCCCCATGGGGGGGGGCGGGTGTATTATTGGCATGCTGTAGCCCCTCTTGCGCCCCATGGGAGCTTGGAATTTTTGGGCTTTTCTGTAGCCCCCTGGGATCCCTATCGGAGGCTGGGGGTTTTGGGGTCGCAGAGGGCACAGCACGCCCAAAAGCTCCCAAACCCCGATAGGACCCAGAGGGACTACAGCACTGTACAATAATGCTACCAGCTTCCAAAAGGGATCCCAAGGGCCCCAACGCCTAAAAAAAGCCTATTTGGGGGGGTCCATGCGGCCTGGTAGAGTCCAGGGGGGGGCCACACACTATATGGGGGGTGCTCCCAGTCATAGTAGGGCTCACAGAGGGGTCACAACACTGCATAGTAATGCTCCCAAACCATAGCGGGAATCCCAAGGGCGCCAAAGCACTAAAAATTGTTGCATCTAGTCTCCAGCAGGGATCCCATAGGGGCCACAAGACCCTTCCCCACCAATTTTGGGGAACCCTCCCCCCAGCGAGTTGCCAGAGGGGCCCGCACTGCGGGTTTTATTTTTCCAGCCAGGAAAGGGTCACAACATTGCACTTTAATGCTCCCAGCCACAGCAGGAACCCAGAGGGGGCCACAGAACTGCACAATATGTGGGCCAAAAACCCCAGCGGGGTTTCCCCAGAGGGCCACACACTGCAATTAAAGGGGTTGTCTCACACATTGATTCATCTCCCTCATCCAGTTTTTCTTAGTTCATTTTAAATTCAGGGGGTGTTTACTGGCTTTAACGGGTGCAGTAGAAGCCAGGTCTGTAGCTATAGCAACCAGCGCTGGCAGCCTATCAGAAAAAGACCCAACAGGGCTTAGCTATAGCAACCAGTCGGGGCCTATCATGCGGATTGAAAGGTGTTTGGGTTATAGTGACCGTTTCTGGCACCTATCAGGATGATAAAAGGTCTGTAGCTATAGCGACCTGAGGAGCAATGCAGCCCATACAAGAGGGATATCTAGGAATAGGTAGGACACTGTTAATGGACACATATTACAAAGTGACTTGCTTTTGCAAGATCTTTAACATAAAAAGCAGCAATCCTTGTAGTGAGACAACCCCTTTAAGGTCCCAGAAATGGTGTGTGACGAAAAAAGCGCAACCGCCGGCCCACTCGAGGGACGACGGCCTGACTTGGGGTGTATCTCGATGTTGCACGGCCCCCTAGGGGTGCGCAAGGTCAGCCAGATACTGTTCTACTGTTAACCCCTGTCCACACGGGCCCAGGGAGAAAACCAAGCTGCCATCAGTTCTCTCGTTTGGTTATAAGACCGGTCCGTTACCGACTTATAACAGGCCAGAACCAACCCTTGGTAGCTATATATCATAGACCGAGTACTAGGCGTGTGAGGCCAATGATCAAGACAGACTAACTCAGATTAAAGTTTATAGATTTAATTGGCCTTGGAGGGCACACTAGACAAATATATACAAAAGGATAATAATATACAGGAAGAGTCGGAGGTGCACATACAAGCATGGGTTACAGACAAAAGGCAGTTAAAATGGGTCAAGTTACCTTCGGGCCTACATGGGGGCGTATGCGGCCTGGCTTCTGTGGGTGGATGCTCCTGGAAATGCTCTTAGGTGCCCCCCTCCATGGATCAACAGTAGAGCCCACACGGGCTCCTGCGTATATCTGTGAGGGGACAGCCCACGTGGCAGCCCCCTTACACGCCCCCACACACCCCTGGGACGGTCTAAGAACTGCTCCCACTCAGGTCATGCAGTTTCTGATACAAACACATAAAATGGACCATAACGCGGCAGGGCATTGGCACAGAACCGAGCCGGTAGCACCATCAAACCGGCTGGACCTACACGATGCCCGGATATCAGACACGCCTATCTTATGGGCTCCGTAGGTCCGGTTCTGGATCTCTCGGTCCCCCTGCGCCCCAGAAACCTGGAAATGGTGGCTGTGTGTGTGGGGAGTTCCATGTTTTGCGATATGAACTCACCATGGACCAGTTATGAGCGGATCGCCTATGAAATCGATATGAAATATCGGAGACGGGTCAGCTAGGTTTGATTAATTGAAGTCTTTGAAGCTTGGGGGTTTGAGGCAGCATTTGTTCAGTGCTAATTAAAGGAAGTGAGGGTTCTTTTGAGGTGTCCATGTATCCTGCTGTGCCAACATCCTATGGAGAGCATTTACAATGGGTCATGGCTGGGCTAATTAACGTGTAAATGGAGCTTTCCTGGGAGGCTGGGACCCATCTGTGATCTGACTAGATAGGAAGTTGGAGATGATTTGTCATATTTTGGAGTGGATTCTCCTCACAGGTGCGGGTGACAACACTGCACTATATCGCTCTCTGCCACAGCAGCAATCCAGAGGGGCCACGGAACTGCACAGTGGGTTTCCCATACTCCAGCTCAGCAGAGGTCCAGTCGTTGGACCCCCATGATTATATGGTAGCAGTATGCTTTATGTTTCTACATGGAAGTAGACATTTAAGATCTGTCTTCAGAATTGTGAACATGACCTCTAGTCATTGATTTGCTTCATACATTGAATACCCCAACATCAGTAATTCTGCCCATCTAGTCCACTCCCTGGAAAGAGTTAAGCAGACGAGTGCTGTAAGGCTCGGGCAGGTACCTGCTGCATCCTGTGGCATCTCTCTGCAGATTGCCGAGTGGATTTATGACATTGCGAGACAACAAAGGCTATTGATCAGCAAACAGTGGACTCCATTTTTCTAAAGTTAATCAAGTCCACTGTTTGATATTCAGCCTCCGAACTGTCAAGGAGAAATGAAAGCTAAAGGATCATAAATAGCCAAGTTGGCAGCTGAAGCCGGAGAAGAGGAACCTAATGTGATTTTGGGTCGTAAGTTGGGCTGTAGACTGCAGACCCTTGTTCCGCGGTTCCTGGCCTCAGCAGACTAGTGACTGCCTTCTCTTTATACTGAAGATATTCACTGTGATGTTGTAACAGATCTTCTGCAAGTAATGGGGTCGTTTCTGGAGGACTCGCACATAGCCGCCCATTAAATCTCTCTTCCCTGTGGCGCAATATAAAAACACTACAGGGAACGAACTCCAAACTGGATCCAATGGTTTTCTTTCTTTCTGTCTAGTTGCATCAGATGTGTAAGCTTTAAAAGGGTGCTCCCACTAGAGAGTGTGATGGGAGATTACATCAGGGTGTGTTGGCTGCGAGTCCTACCTTTGGAATCTGCACTTATCTCAGAAATGGGCCCCTGAAGGTACGAGATGAGAATGGAGAACTATTCGCACTGGCACATGACTCTCCATTCTGTTCTATGGGAATATGGCCAAAAATTCCACTCTCCTGTACTGGGAACTCCCATAGAACAGAATGGAGAACACAGCGCTCCCCTGTACTATGAACTCCCATAGAACAGAATGGAGAACACAGCGCTCCCCTGTACTGGGAACTCCCATAGAACAGAATGCAGAACACAGCGCTCCCCAGTACTGGGAACAACAATAGAGCAGAATGGAGAACACAGCGCTCCACTGTACTGGGAACTTCCATAGAGGAGACTGGAGAAAACAGCTCTCCCCTGTACTGGGAACTCCCATAGAACAGAATGGAGAACACAGTGCTCCCCTGTACTGGGAACTCACATAGAACGAAATGGAGAACACAGCGCTCCCCCTGTACTGGGAACTCCCATAGAACAGAATGGAGAACACAGCGCTCCTCTGTACTGGGAACCCCCCAAATAGAACAAAATGGAGAACACAGCACTCCCCTGTACTGGGAACTCCTATAGAACAGAATGGAGAACACAGCTCTCCCCTGTACTGGGAACTCCCATAGAACAGAATGGAGAACACAGCACTCCCCTGTGCTGGGAACTCCTATAGAACAGAATGGAGAACACAGCACTCCCCTGTACTGGGAACTCCCATAGAACAGAATGGAGAACACAGTTCTCCCCTGTACTGGGAACTCCCATAGAACGGAATGGAGAACACAGCGCTCCCATGTGTTTACCAGAATTTAGTTAGGTCTTCCTCGACCCTGGACAATGGTTCCGTTTTCTACTCTGTATCTGAATATCATGTCCAAGGCAAGATGACCATTGTGGGTGGTGCCACCACCATAATGACTTTGCTTCTGCTACAATACACTTTTTCCTTGGATCTCTTGATTGTCCTGTGAAACTGGTCCACTGGGGAATAGTGAGCCCCGATATATAGTAGGCTCTTGGGCATAGTATGCCTGAGACTGGAAACAAAGTTCGGTCAGATCGCCAGAATCATCAGGGTGAGGGTGCAGAGCCAATCCTGGAGGCCACAGGCATATATCCAAAAAACGTAGTTGTGTTCAGCACCAAAATGCTAAAAGTCAATATTTTATTTCAAATTAATTTAAAAAAGGAACATGGTGGTCAGAGCAAGCTGACGTGTTTGAAGTAAAACTACCCACAGCACTGACCACAGCTCAATTTTTTGGATATATGCTGGAGACTGCTTTTCAGGAAGAAAGTCGGACAAAGTGATAGGAAGAAGCATGTGCAGTAGCTGTAATGTGTCCCCAAGAGTTAACTTGACTGGTGGGCCCCAAGAAACCTCTCCACTGGTGGGCCCCAAGAAACATCTCCCCTGGTGGGCCCAATAAACATCTCCACTGGTGGGCCCCAAGAAACATCTCCACTGGTGGGCCCAAGAAACATCTCCACTGGTGGTCCCCAGGAAACATCTCCACTGGTGGGCCCCAAGAAACATCTCCACTGGTGGGCCCCAAGAAACATCTCCACTGGTGGGCCCCAAGAAACATCTCACTGGTGGGCCCCAAGAATCATCTCCACTGGTGGGCCCCAAGAAACATCTCCACTGGTGGGCCCCAAGAAACATCTCCACTGGTGGCCCCAAGAAACATCTCCACTGGTGGGGCCCAAGAAACATCTCCACTGGTGGGCCCCAAGAAACATCTCCACTGGTGGGCCCCAAAAAACATCACCACTGGTGGGCCCCAAGAAACCTCTCCCTGTGGGCGTCCCAGAATATCTCCGCTGTGGCGTCCCAATAAACATCTCCGCTGGTGCGCCCAAGAACATCTCCGCTGGTGGGCCCCAAGAAACATCTCCGCTGGTGGGCCCCAAGAAACATCTCCGCTGGTGGGCGTCCAGAATCATCTCCGCTGGTGGGCGTCCAGAATCATCTCCGCTGGTGGGCGTCCAGAATCATCTCCGCTGGTGGGCGTCCAGAAACATTTCCGCTGGTGGGCGTCAAGAATCCTCTCCGCTGGTGGGCGCCAAGAAACCTCTCCACTGGTGGGCGTCAAGAAACCTCTCCACTGGTGGGCGTCAAGAAACCTCTCCACTGGTGGGCGTCAAGAAACCTCTCCACTGGTGGGCGTCAAGAAACCTCTCCACTGGTGGGCGTCAAGAAACCTCTCCACTGGTGGGCGTCAAGAAACCTCTCCACTGGTGGGCGTCAAGAAACCTCTCCACTGGTGGGCGTCAAGAACTCTCCACTGGTGGGCGTCAAGAAACCTCTCCACTGGTGGGCGTCAAAAACCTCTCCACTGGTGGGCGTCAAGAAACTATTCTCACTGGTGGGCTCTAGAATCTATCTCCACTGGTGGGCGTCTAAGATCATTTTCCATTGGTGGGCGTCAAGAACATCTCCACTGGTGGCGTCTAGAATCATTTCCACTGGTGGGCGTCAAGAATCATCTCCACTGGTGGGCGTCAAGAATCATCTCCACTGGTGGGCGTCAAGAAACCTCTCCACTGGTGGGCGTCAAGAAACCCCTCCACTGGTGAGCGTCAAGAAACATCTCCACTGGTGGGCGTCAAGAATCAACTCCACTGGTGAGCACCAAGAGCCAACTCCACTGTTGTGAACCAAGAATCTGCTCTGCTGGTGGGCCCCATAAATTAATTCCAACCAATTTACAGATAATCAAACCTTTTTGGATTATAATTCAGAGTTGTTGTTATTGGATAGCAGATCTTAAGAATTTCTAGACAGATACCGGACTTGTGCAATTTGAATATACCTTAAACCCAGATCAGGGGTACGTTCATTTTTTCAGTCTTGTCTGCAGCTTAAGTCTACATAACAGTTGAGGAGAGATGGTTCTGTATGTGGAAATATAAGGGCACAGTGTCTACCAATGGACGTATCCGCTTACACTTCAGCTTTATTTATCATGCGTTGAGTCATTTTAATTAGTTTTTTGTATTTTGCTCGATAGTTTCTTCGCGTTGCGTACTCTATTGCAGATGGAACAAGTCTACAGGCCATTTGAGTTGAATTGGATTCCGCTGTTGAAATGAATTCAATCTAAAATCAATACAAATGCCTACAGAGAAAATGATCTGCACTGTTTGGGTAGGTGCTGTGCAAGTTAGAGGATGCTAGACTATAAAGTGACTAGTACCAGTAGACCCCATGTCACCGTGTCGCTGGCCATGATGAATAATATATAGCCCATGGTCGGAGGCTCTAGTGTCTTATCTATAGGTTGTATTATCTGTTGTGGGTTGGGCAGTACACACTGCAGTTCAATCTTTTTTAAAGAGCTCTAGTGACGGGTTTCTTTTTTTTTTTTTTTTTGTATCTGCCTAAAACTTTTGCACAGTGTTGTGTATTACTTACATAACAACGTCTCATTACATGGTGGGCTTAGTGATAGAAATGACCATATTAGTGTTGCAGAGCGAAGGGGTGAATAGGATATCATCAGATACAGATACAGTAATACCCCATTATCCTGAACCTATCACACTTTGACACATTCTATTGATATACCATTAAAGTGCCTGGTGGGAATAACCCTTTAAAGGGGTTGTCCAGTAAAGTTTTTGGCTTTAAGTATAGTGTTGCCATGTAAAAATAAAGTTATTCTCACGTCTCCTCTCACCTGGGATCCAGCGATGCACTGTCCTCGCATGTTGGCTCTGTGGTTGGTCGCAGTGCGGCCCGGCGACTCTGTGGTCGTGCAGTGCGACCCGGCATCTTTGTGGTCGCACGTGCGGCCCGGCATCTCTGTGGTCGTGCAGTGCGACCCGGCATCTCTGTGGTCGGCACAGTGCGGCCCGGCATCTCTGTGGTCGTGCAGTGCGGCCCGGCATCTCTGTGGTTGGCGCAGTGCGGCCCGGCATCTCTGTGGTTGGCACATTTCAGGCGGGCATCTCTGTGATAGTGCAGTGCGGCCCGGCATCTCTGTGGTTGGCGCAGTGCGGCCCCGCATCTCTGTGGTTGGCGCAGTGCGGCCCGGCATCTCTGTGGTTGGCGCAGTGCGGCCCGGCATCTCTGTGGTTGGCGCAGTGCGGCCCGGCATCTCTGTGGTTGGCGCAGTGTGGCCCGGCATCTCTGTGGTTGGCGCAGTGCGGCCCGGCATCTCTGTGGTCTGCATGCGGCCCGGCATCTCTTTGGTTGGCGCAGTGCGGCCCGGCATCTCTGTGGTCGTGCACTGCGGCCCAGCATCTCTGTGGTGGCACTGCGGCCCAGCATCTCTGTGGTCTGGGAGTGCGGCCCGGCTCTGTGATGGTTGGCGCAGTGCGGCCCGGCATCTCTGTGGTCGTGCAGTGCGGCCCGGCATCTCTGTGGTTGGCACAGTGCAGCCCGGCATCTCTGTGGTCGTGCACTGCGGCCCGGCATCTCTGTGGTTGGCGCAGTGCGGCCCGGCATCTCTGTGGTCGTGCATTGCGGCCCGGCATCTCGTGGTCGTGCATTGCGGCCCGGCATCTCTGTGGTCGTGCAGTGCGGCCCGGCATCTCTGTGGTCGTCAGTGCGGCCCGGCATCTCTGTGGTTGGCGCAGTGCGGCCTGGCATCTCTGTGGTTGGCGCAGTGCGGCCCGGCATCTCTGTGGTTGGCGCAGTGCGGCCGGCATCTCTGTGGTTGGCACAGTGCAGCCCGGCATCTCTGGTTTGGCAGCAGTGCAGCCCGGCATCTCTGTGGTGGTGCATTGCGGCCCGGCATCTCTGTGGTCGTGCATTGCGGCCCGGCATCTCGGTGGTTGGCCCAGTGCAGCCTGGCATCTCTGTGGTTGGCACAGTGCAGCCCGGCATCTCTGTGGTTGGCGCAGTGCGCCCGGCATCTCTGTGGTCGTGCAGTGCGGCCCGGCATCTCTGTGGTTGGCTCAGTGCGGCCCGGCATCTCTGTGGTCGTGCATTGCGGCCCGGCATCTCTGTGGTTGGCGCAGTGCGGCCCGGCATCTCTGTGGTCGTGCACTGCGTGGCCGGCATCTCTGTGGTCGCAGTGCGGCCCGGCATCTCTGTGGTTGGCGCAGTGCGGCCCGGCATCTCTGTGGTCGTGCAGTGCGGGTCCGGCATCTCTGTGGTTGGCGCAGTGCGGCCCGCATCTCTGTGGTCGGTAATTGCAGCCCGGCATCTCTGTGTCGTGCAGTGCGGCCCGGCATCTCTGTGGTTGGCGCAGTGCGGCCGGCATCTCTGTGGTTGGGCAGTGGGCCCGGTCTCTGTGGTTGGCGCAGTGCGGCCCGGCATCTCTGTGGTTGGCACAGTGCAGCCCGGCATCTCTGTGGTCGTGCAGTGTGGCCCGGCATCTCTGTGGTCGCGCAGTGCGGCCCGGCATCTCTGTGGTCGTGTAGTGCGGCCCGGCATCTCTGTGGTCGCGCAGTGCGGCCCGGCATCTCGGTGGGTGGCGCAGTGCGGCCCCGCATCTCTGTGGTCGTGCAGTGCGGCCCGGCATCTCTGTGGTCGTGCAGTGCGGCCCGGCATGTCTGTGGTCGCGCAGTGCGGCCCGGCATCTCTGTGGTCGTGCATTGCGGGCCGGCATCTCATGGTTGGCGGCAGTGCGGCCGGATCTCTGTGGTGGCAGTGCGGCCCGGCATGTCTGTGGTGGCGCAGTGGCGGCCGGCATGTCTGTGGTGCAGTGCGGCCCGGCATCTCTGTGGTCGTGCACTTGCGGCCCGGGCATCTCTGTGGTTGGCGGCAGTGCGGCCGGCATCTCTATGGTTGGCGCAGTGCGGTCCGGCATCTCTGTGGTTGGCGCAGTGCGGTCCGGCATCTCTGTGGTCGGGTAGTGCGGCCCGGCATCTCTGTGGTCGTGCAGTGCGGCCCGGCATCGAGGTGGTCGTGCGGGTGGGGCCCGCATCTTTGTGTCGTCCAGTGCGGCCCGGCATCTCTGTGGTCGTCATTGCGGCCCGGCCTCTCTGTGGTTGGCGCAGTGCGGCCCAGCATCTCTGTGGTTATGATTTTTGCTTTTCAGAGCAGAGGTCTTGGGTTTATATCCCACCCATCTGCAAAGAGTTTGTATGTTCTGCCCGTGTTTGCATGCATTACCTTCTGGTTCTCCAATTTCCCCCATACTCCAAAATACTGACTGGTTTAACTGGAATTTAGACCATGAATCCCAATCCGGACAGGGACCAATGTGATGACAATCTTTGTACAGCGCTATAGAAATCTATTAAATAGCAAAATATGTCACTAAATAACCCTTCAAGTCATTGTAGCAAATTTTAATTAAAATCTAAACGGCTACAAAATCTACATTTCAGAACTCACCATTTGTCACCTATGATTCCCACTTCCCTGCACCCACTTTTCTTCTTTCTCTGTGGCGCTGATTACAAGGAATGAGATTGCTTGTGATTGATCTCGGAGCCCTGAGAAGAGATGTGCACAGGACGGCTCCTACCTCAGACGCGTCCCCGCTGCCGGGCAAAGCCAGGAACATCAGCCCATCAGTCCCTCAGTAACCTCCCAGCTACAGCCCGGCATGTGTCAGCCAGCGGAAGCCTTCCTTCCCAACCCCTCACTTCAACGAGTGACAGAGGCCAGGGGGCCAAACACACTGGGTGACAGCAAATGGCTTGGGACATCCAGCTACTGTGTATAGCGGCTTTTTTTCTTATATTCTGCATTGGACACAGATTCTCCTGCTTTGGAAGAATACCATGAATCACATTGGGGTTGGCCTGGTTTAGTTTGTGTAGAATTTATTTTTAAGCCATAGCAAAATGTATTTCTTGGATGATGAGAGTCGTGATTTCTGAAATTTGAAATTCTCTTATTATGTGTAATCTGAATATATTATATATATATGTGCACTCATATACTCCCGTATACCACTTTTATAACCATTATGTAATCTTTGAATACTTCAAACACCCGGGCGGTGGCTGTAGATCTCTGCCTGGACATTCTGGAACTAATTGTGCAGTTGCACAGGTGGAAGTGAACTATCAGCAATAGCTTGGCTCTCCACTGAGAAGACAGGGACAGCTTATTACCATCCCTGCCTTCGCTATCTTTGAGGGCTGCATACACACACAGGCAGGACGTTATAGACATCTAAACATGGTGGCTATGGAAGCCTTCATTAGGCTCCCAGTTGCCATGGAAAGCGATTGGAAACCTGTTATTTTCCGCCCCATTTCTCACTCATTTAGATGACGTGTCCACGATCGCCGATACATCTAAAGGGTTAAACAGCAGGGAACAGAGCCAGCTCTGTTCCCTGCTGTTAGTGGCGGGTGTCAGCAGGCTAAAACCAGGCCCACTACATCGCCGTGTCTGCAATCGCTGATGCATCTAAAGGGTTAAACAGCAGGGAACCGAGCCAACTCGGTTCCCTGCTGTTAGTGGCGGGTGTCAGCAGGCTGATACCAGGCCCACTACATGGCCGTGTCCACGATCACCGATGCATCTCAAGGGTTAAACAGCAGGGAACAGAGCCAGCTCTGTTCCCTGCTGTTAGTGGCGGGTGTCAGCAGGCTAAAACCAGGCCCACTACATCGCCGTGTCTACAATCGCTGATGCGTCTAAAGGGTTAAACAGGGAACCGAGCCAACTCTGTTCCCTGCTGTTAGTGGCGGGTGTCAGCAGGCTGATACCAGGCCCACTACATGGCCGTGTCCACGATCGCTGATGCGTCTAAAGGGTTAAACAGCAGGGAACAGAGCCAACTCTGTTCCCTGCTGTTAGTGGCGGGTGTCAGCAGGCTGATACCAGGCCCACTACATTGCCGTGTCTACAATCGCTGATGCGTCTAAAGGGTTAAACAGCAGGGAACCGAGCCAACTCTGTTCCCTGCTGTTAGTGGCGGGTGTCAGCAGGCTGATACCAGGCCCACTACATGGCCGTGTCCACGATCGCCGATGCATCTAAAGCAGCGTTTCTCAACTCCAACAGGTCATGTTTCCAGGATCTCCCACAGAATGCACTGACAATAATGATATCACCTGTGCAATACTGAGGAAATCCTGAAAACTTGGCCGGTTGGTGGGTCCTGAGGACTGGAGTTGAGAAACACTGATCTAACGGGTTAAACCGCAGGGAACAGAGCCAGGTCTGTTCCCGGCTGTTAGTGGTGGGTGTCAGCAGGCTGACACCAGGCCCACTACATAGGATCTTACTGGCACCAGGACGTACCCATAGGTCATTTGTCATTAAGGGATTAAATGCACCAAAAATTTATACAGCAAAAACTTAGGAATTCCAAAATTGAGTTGGGTTGGGATTTCGCAATGCGTTTTTTAGGTTTTTCAACTGCAAGGCAAGCATAGAAAAATGCATAATGGTTTTTTTCTGTCTTTTATTTACCAGCAATGGACCTTGTTGGTCTGTCCTGTTGTTGTACGTGAGTAAGGTTATGTTTACACTATGTATTGCGGCACATACAGTATGCGCCGCAATACATCGTGTGTTGCAGGAGCTCCAGCTGATCCGCGCGTACTCCTGCGGTCGGGGGGGAGGAGGTGGGGTTAGGCCGCCGGCCCCATAAATATGCATTCTCCCCGCGCGTACAATATGATTGTACTGTATTGTACGCATGGGGGGACGAAGTGTAATCCATAGTTCTCTGAGAGCTATGGATTACCGTAATTATGCGGCGCATTTCCCCACGTTTTAAGCGCAGTACACCACGAAATACGTGGCGAAATGCGCCCCACAGTAATCTGTGTGGACATACCCTATTAAGTGGGTTCACTTGTTTAGCCTGCCCCATATCCAACGGGTGCTGGCTGTTACTTACCTGCCACTCAGAGTAGGGAGCGGAGCTAGCTCCAATCTCTGTGGTTTTACCCCTTAGGCTATTACTACACAGCACTGGATTTTGGTTGGTTATTCAGCAGTTTCAGTATCTTGAATCTGACAAAAATCGGGACCGAAACCCATCGGGGAAAACCCCAAATAAAAAACCCCATGCTTTTGTCTACACAGAAACAGATTTTTTTTACTGGGGGTTTTTCCCTAAACCTAAAATGTTGGGGAATTTTAAAAAACATTTTGGGAAATATTCTGCTGGGAAACCCCCTTCAAAATTCCCAAAGAAAAAAATTTTTATGGGCCCCCGGGCCCCATGGGAGTTTGGTTTGACTTTTTTAAACCATTGGCTGTGGGACATAGCCTTAGCATCATGGAAAACCCACGCCCCACGTGCCAAAAAAAAAAAAATAAATGGGGAAAACACCTGTTCCCCCCCTCCCCCCCCCACTTGCAAAAAAAATCGGGGGGTTTTAGTAAATTTTTTGCAGAGGTGAAAGGGGGGTGGGTTATTTAAAAAAACATTTTTTATGGGTTTTTTTCAACCGCAATGTTGGAACCCCTCCTTGGTTACAAAAATACCATTTTTTGTTGCGGTGGAAAAACAAACTTCAACAGCGACAACAAACCCCCCCCCCAAAAAATAATTATGAAGAATTTAGGAAGCCAATTAATGTAAGTATTCTATTTGTTGGAGTGTAAGGCTATGTTCAAGGGGGTAATTTGCCGGGTTTTCCTTTGGGGATTTTCCCTCTAATACAAGCAAGAGGGGCCCCAAAAAATTTAAATCGAAACCCCCACATTTTTATAGGGAATTAGGGAAATTGACGCCCTCTCCCCGGGGTTTAAAATTATAATGGGAGAAAAAATTTGAATGTCAATTCCCTTGCGGCGAATACGCGCAGCGAGTAAAATGACTTTCAATGCCACCCCGGGGAAAAGTAGCTGTAAAGCTGGCCCCCCAAAATTTCCCCCCGGCCCCCCGGCCTTTTACTGTACGCGCCACAATTACGCCGTGTGAACATACCAAAGGACATGCCCCCCCACCGCCCCGGGTTTTAAGGGGCCGGTTTTTCAGACCGCCTGAAAAAACAGCCAAAAAAGAGCAAATTTGCTCTATGGAAAGGGCGCAGCCCCCAACGAAACGGGTTTTCTTTTCCCCGGTTTTTTTTCCGCCCCCCGCAAAACATTGGGGAAAGGGCACCTTCCTTCCGTTTTCCCCCCGGGGAAGGTTTGCTTCCATTTGTAAAGGGGGGAGGGTTTTTTCTCCATTTATGCGGAGAAAACGCCCCCCCCCCCCCCGTGGGGAAAAACCCCGGGGGGAAATTTGTCCTTTGGGGGCCGTGAGAACGGGCCCTAAAATTTTCAAGGGGGTTTTAAAAGAGGCCTTTTTTTAAAAAAACCTTATATTACAGGTTATGGGGACTTGATTCTGGAGATATATTGGGATTATTTTGATGCCAGACTGGAGTCGGGAAGGAATTTTGGCTTCTATCTTATCTGTATTTTTTTGTCTTTCTCTGGAAAAACGCTTTAAAATTTTGGAGTGCCGTGGACTTTTTTTTATTTTTTTTATTTTAACCCTTTATCAAACTTGTGCGGATCCTTAATTTTTAAAAAAAATTTTTATTCTATTTTATATTTATATAATATATAAAATATATATATATAATATTATATAAATCCACCCCCTCTTTGGGACATTAAATGCATATCCACCCCTATAGAAGATCGAGAGAGACGGCTGGTGGATGAGATGTGTTCTCTTTGATGTGCTTCCCTGAAGAGAAGGGCCAGGGGTTCCTTTATTCATCCTTATCTCATTGTTTTACTGTTTATTTCAGCAAACCTAATTTGCAGAAACCCAGGGCTGGCTGTCCACCACAGGGGGGCCCCGGAGGGTTTGAAGACTTTTTTTTGTTTTTTGTGGCTAATGCAACACTTTCGTGGGCCCTGAAAACACCTCATCAGGGCTTTTTTCGCTTCAAAATTTGGCCATTTAAGTATGAACATGAGGCTTACAGACAAGAGCGTAACTAGAGGCTCCTGAGCCCTAATGCACAAAGTGAAATGGGGCCCAATAGCTATGATCTGTCCTTCACAATATTGGTGTCTTCTTATATGGTCCCGATAGTGATTGCCACTTCTGCACTCTTAGGCTTGGTTCACACCAGCATTAGATATTTCATTTGGAGCCTCCATTTCAATTTCTTCTGGAGTTGCACTATTTCTTTTAGTCAAAACAATATACCACAGTGGAAACCCAATGGACCCGTTGTAGTCAATAGAGTCCATGGGGCGCCATTGGTGTCTGTTGTGAAACAGGCCAGTTTGCATCTATGCGACCATGGTTCCAAATGGAACCTCCCATGTAGGTGTGAACCGAGCCTTATAAAGCTACCTCCTTGGTTACAGATGGGGTTGGAAGAAAGTAATAGGAGCTCCATCTTGGTACACCCTTCTGCCTATATATAATGCAGAAAAGTCTACAAGAGTGTGTGCCCTTTTGTGGTAATTTACAAGTACCAGTGTTAAAATGGAAAAAAAAAAAATGTTTTAAAAGCAAGAAATACAATTTTAAAAGTTCAAATCACCCACCTTTATTCCGTGAGTTATTTGGTGAGTTCATATTCCCAGAAAAAATGGAATAAAAAGTGATCAAAAATTAGCATGTATCTCTAAATGGTAGCAATACAATCTACACTTTATCATGCAAAAAACGAGCCCTCACTCAGGTTCATAGAGGAAAAATCAAAAAAGTAATGGGTCGCAGAAAAAAAAAAAAAATAGAGAATATTTCTATTATTTAAAGGGCGTAAAACATAATGAAATCTCTCTATATTTGGCATCAACTGAATAATATTAATCTGCAGAATACAAATAACACTTTATTTATCTCGAAGAGTGAATGACCTAAACATAATCCCTGCAGAACTGGCGCAATTAGACTTTTTTTTCCCACTTTCCACCCCAATTGGTACGGTCAATGGCACCATTGAAAAGCATATCTTGTTACACATAAAACAAGCCCTCATATCACTATGTAGAAAGAAGAATAAAAAGGCTCAGTCTTGAATGGGCTTATGTCTATGCGACGGCCACGGCTATGACAGAGTATTTTTTTTCACTGCACCGCAACGGATACTTTGGACGTAGATAAGAGGGTGGTGTAAGCCCAGCCTTACTTGCATTAGAGAACACAGCGTCACCATAGGAAAGCAAAGTCGGCCAGAGACCACATCAAAAATTTTGGAAGTTCTCCATCCTACGGAATACATGGATCCAGCTGCCCAGCATTGGTTAGGTTAAAAGCCAGTGGTAATAACGATACACATATAATATAGCACCTTTATCAGTCCACAGTTACCATTTAAAGGGGGTTTTTCCCCCGACTCATTTTCATACCTCCTACCACTCCTTCAGCTCTGTGTGCTCAAAGGGGGGGCGTGTGGGTTTGTTTGAAATTGCTATCTTACCCAGCAGGGTGACATCACCAGGGCCTTTCCTCTCTGAGTCCAAGAAAGGGCTGTTTCTGCATATGACTTTTAGTACTATAAGTAGCTCAAGGTAATTTTTTTCCTCCAGGGACAAGGTCCAGGTTCAAAACCCGCAGAAACAAACCTTTGGGTTTTTTTTTTCTCTTTATCAATGCACAGACCTATTGAGGTTTCTTTTATTTATTTGCACTGTTTGACAATTACTAAGGAGCACAGGGACAGGAGTAAATGCAGCACCCGGGGTTTGAACACTCAGTAGCTACCTGAGAGGAGAAGTGAGTCTCAGGACCCCCCATAGAACAGAATGGAGAACACAGTGCTCCCCTTACTGGGGAAATCCCCCTAGAACAAAAAGAGAACACAGTGCTCCCCTGTACCCGAACTCCCATAGAGCGAATGGAGAAACAGGCCCCCTGTACCGGAACTCCCCCAAAAGAAG
>JAODAL010024010.1:0-61484 GCA_025379985.1 Phyllomedusa bahiana | reverse complement strand
GGTTTGCTGTAGAAAAATTGTCCCAAATCCTTAAAGGGGGCAGAGGGGGGCGGGGTTTTTTTTGGCTTAAATAAAATTGATTTTGTTTTAGTGTGACACGCACATGACTGCCGCCCCTCTTAGAATCGCTTCACTCTAAAAATTCCCCGGGGAAAATTTAAAAGGGGCAAAACTACCAAAAAACTGAAGGGGGGAAGGGAAGCCTAATAAAGTCAGGGCAGGGGCCAGCGGGGAAAAAAAAAAACAAGCTGAGGGCTAAGATCCTACCATAGAAACCAGGGGGGGGAAATTAACAAAAAGGGCCAGGGCCCCAATGCAAACTTTTGGGGGGGGGGGCCCCCCCCCCTCCCTGACCACGCCCAAAGTACCGGGACTTTGCTTTTTTAAGATAATGTAGCATAATACAAGGGGCAAATTTTCCCCACCATCCCTCTAAACCATCCATACTGCTCCCAAAATTCAAATCCACTATCCCAAAAAACCAACATTCCCAATAACGCATTACAAAAGGGACCTAAATTAAATACCACCAGAAACACGACCACAAAAAAAACCAAACCACATATTGGGACGGGAATAAAAACCCCTACATATTACGACCCAGTACACAAAGACCAAAAAAACGGCCCTAATAAAAAAATATAAATAAATAAACGGGAACCAAAAAAGGGGTAAATCCCAAGGGGTACAAGGCTCTGCAGACTGATATTAACCACCATACAGTAAAACCATATAGGGGAAGACACCAGTTTTCCCCCAAAAAGGCTCTGCAGACTGTTATTAACCAAACCTTTACAGGGGACCATTTTAAGGGGTTTAACCCCAAGGGTACACGGGCTCGGGCAGATTTTTAATATTACCTCCATACAGGGGACCAAATAGGGAAAGACAGAAAGTGTACACGGGGCTCTGCAGCCCTGTATAAAAAACCCACCATCAGTGACCATAAATTTGGGTAGACACCAGTGAAACCCCAGGCTCTGCGACGTTTTAATAACCACCATAAAAGTGACCATAAAGGGTGGTAAACAGCAGTGTACCCCCCGCCTTTTGCAACAATATAAGTAAAATTACAGTGCAGTTACATCTTGGGTGCTCCCCCAGGTAAACTTTTCTCTGACCCCCCGTTGACTTTCTTTTTTGTTCTGCACCGGCCCTCCCCCGCCATCTTTGATGACATTTTCCCGCCCAAACTTTGCCCCTTCAGATTTAGACACAAATTTTCTTAGAATCCGATTTTTTCCCAGCACCTCCCCCCGGGCCAAAATGGGGTGCTTTTAGGCACGGGGTTTTAGATGGGATATAGGGGGCCCCCAAATAGGAAAAGGTTTATTTTACCCCCAATTTAAGGGCCCATATGGGGAGGCAGGGTTTAGGTACCCTATAGGGGCCCCTTATCCAGTAGACGGGGGTTAGGGGGGCTATGGGGCCAAAATGGGGTAGGGTTTGGGGTGGGCTAAAGGGCCCCCAACTAAGTAAAACCGGCGGGCTTGGGGGGGGGTATACAGGCGGCTTGGGGGGGTTTATACTCAGGCATATAGGGGGGTACGGGCATGCATATGGGGGCTTTTAACAGGCACCATATGGGGGCTGAAAAAGGCGGGCAATAGGGGGCTTTTATAGGCGGGGAAAGGCAAAAAGGGGCTGTAAAAGGCAGGCGGGGCATTTTTGGGGGGGTTTGTATAGGCAGGGGGCAGGCAGGAAAAGGGGGCTGTATAGAAAAACCCCGGAAAGGCAGATAGGGGGCTGAAAGGCATGAAACCCCAGGAAATTTAGGGGGCCCTTTAGGGGCAGGCGGCATATGGGGGGTTTTATTAGGGAAAGGCGGGCATATAGGGGGCTGAAATGAGGCAGGGGCAAAGGCCGGGCCCAAAAGGGGGCTTTAAAGGCGCAGACAAATATGGGGGGCTGAAAGGCGGGCCCAGGCAGGCAAAATAGGGGGCTGTATACCCCCCAAAAGGGGCAAGGCAGGCATAAATGGGGGCTTTTAAAGGAAAGGGCAAAAGGGGGTTTATAGGCAGGCCCCGGGGCCCCAGGCCCCCCCGGGGGCAACCCCGGGCCCCCAAATAGGGGGGTTTATAGGCAGGTCATATGGGGGCCCTAAAGGCAGCATATGGGGGCTATGGGAGGCAAAAGGGGGGCCCTAAGGCAGGCATTTGGGGGAAAAATACCCAGGCATATGGGGTCAAATGGGCAGGAAATTGGGGGTTTATGGGCAGGCTTTATGGGGGGCTAAAAAAGGCAGGTATAATGGGGGCCCTATAGGCAGGCATATGGGGCTATAGGCCCAGGAAATAGGGGGGGCCAATAGGCGGGCCCTAGGGGGGCTATAGGCAGGCATATGGGGGCAGGGGGCCCAGGCAAAATGGGGTTTCATAGGCAGGCATTTTGGGGGCTTAGGGCCAGGAAATAGGGGGGGGCTGTATAGGCAGGCCAGGCATATGGGGGGCAAAAGGGCAGTCAATGGGGGGCTAAAAGGAAAGGAAAAAGGGGGCTATGGGCGGGAAATAGGGGGTGGCTATAGTCAGGCAAATGGGGGCCTATAGGCAGGCATAGGGGGGGCAAAAAGGCCCGGGGCAAAAATGGGGGCTATGGGCAGGCATAAGGGGGGTAAAGGTAGGAAAATTTTGGGGGGCTATAGGCAGGCATATGGGGGGCTATAGGACAGGCATATGGGGTCTATAGGCAGCATATGAGGGTAGATATAATAAAAACAACTTACTCACCTCGGTCCACGCTCCCCACGATGTGTCTGCTCGCGATCCGCATCTGCTGCTCTCCCTGCAGCCTCTAGCCTCAGCGCGGGCGCGCGATGAAGTGACGTCACCGCGCGCAAGCCACGTGACCACCCGAGAGACAGCCGCAGGGGCAAATTAACAGAAGCGGAGCGATCGTCGCTCCGTCCTGACTATTCTCCATGAAAGCGCTGCCTACTGAACGATCCGGTCCGAGGGGCCGGCTGTTCAGAAGGGAGTCTATGCGCTGGGCCCCTCAGCTCCCCGCGCCCGCCGCAGTGAACTGTTAAGTTCACTGCCAGCTGGACCAGGAGCTACCGGGGCAGCGGACGTTTGGTAGCAGCTTGCCCCGGGGCCCCCCTAAGCGCAGGGGCCCCGTAGCTAACTGCTAACCTCCTGCAACCCCGGTACAGTTACGCCCCTGATAGCATCAAAGAACACAGTATAAGGTTACTGTAGCCGCCAAAGTATCGTTCAGCACAGTAAAGGGACGATGGCAATAAGCCACGCCAGGGAGCGAATCTGAAGTAGGTTCCCGGTTTTTTCACCAGAGCCCGCCGCAAAATAGCAGGATGGACTTGCTGCAGACGGGAGTCTACAGGTCTTTACCCCTGATGTGACCATGCTTGCCGGTGGCAGCCGAGAGTAGCAAGGTACAAAATCGTACTCGGCAAACTCGAGTCGGTGACAAGCGTAGGGCGTCAGACAGCCGGCACGGGATCTTGGTCAAGGGACAGAGGCAAAGAGGTGACGGTACACGGATAAGACAGACGAGGCACAAGGAGGAGCGGCGGAGGCAGTTTTTCTTGTCTGTAATTTGAGACATACGATGATCACATCTCATACTGGAAAAGCTCATTCTAAGCCATTTTTTGCAGCATTTTGCTTTGCTTCACCATATCCAGTTTGTAACTACATTCCATCACATAATGGCACCGAAATGCAAAATAAGCACCTAAAACATAACTGTAGTTAGGATCTCATTACAGTTCATGTGTGCTGCATTTACAACAAATTGGTGTCGCACGCGATACTGATTCCAAACGATCCACGTTATACTTTCATAATAAACACGCGCTGAACGTTTTTAGGTACTAATCGATGAAGCTGATGGAGGTAAGAATTTCCTTGGTCCAAAAAATGGTTTCCGGAACGTTAGCAAACTGACTACAGGGATTTATCTATAGTATTTGAGAAATGTCCTCTCCTCTCCGCAGAAAAAAGGCTCCCATTTTGACCGGTAAGCGAGAGTGGTCCAAGAGGGTGGAGAGCCAAAGTCTCATTCCGCCTCGCCTACTGCCGGAATGGTGACTTATCGGGCCTGTCACAAGCCAGGCAAAATCAGCATGCTGCGGGCATGTGCGCAAGTGAAATATGATGACTCCCTGCCTCCATTCCACTGTATACTGCCCCGGAGCTTGGGGGACAGTGGCAAAATGACAGAGTGTGGATGTCAAGCAGCAGCCATCAAGAAGCAGACGATGAGTCCAAAGAGTGGGCATCAAATGATCACAGTGTGGAAGTTGCGGCATCAATAGCAGCAGCAGCATGAGGTCGGGGAGTGGCACAATGACAGTGTGGAGGTCGGAGTAGTGTGCACAATAGACACAGTGGAGGAAGGTCGATGAGCATCAACATCAGCAGCAGCATGAGGACATCCAGAGAGTGGCACAATGATAGAGTGTGGAGTCACGGAGCAGCCACAGCAGCAGCATAAGGTCAGAAGTGGCCAAAGATAGAGTGTGGAGGTACACGGCAGCAGCCACAGCAGCAGCTTGAGGTCAGAGAGTGGAACAATGACACAGTGTGGAAGTTGTGGCATCAACAGCAGCAGCAGCATGAGGTCGGAGAATGGCAC
Source organism: Phyllomedusa bahiana (assembly GCA_025379985.1). Classification (NCBI taxonomy): domain Eukaryota; kingdom Metazoa; phylum Chordata; class Amphibia; order Anura; family Hylidae; genus Phyllomedusa; species Phyllomedusa bahiana. Next base: position 56,891 of record JAODAL010024010.1, on the reverse strand, counting down.
AATGACACAGCGTGGACGTCGGAGAGTGGCACAATGACACAGTGTGGACGTCGGATAGTGGCACAATGACACAGTGTGGAGGTCACGGCATCAAAAGCAGCAACAATGAGAATCATAGAGTGGGCCACAAAGAGAGAGAGTGAAGGACCACGGCACGCCACAGCAGCAGCATAAGGTCAGAGACAGTGGCACAATGGACACAGTGTGGAGGTGAACCGGCATCAACAGCAGCAGCAACTCTGAATTCGAGAGACAGTGGGCACAATTGACACAGTGTTGGAGGTGCGGCATCAACTCAGCAGTAGCATGAGTCAGAAAGTCGTCAAACAATGACACAGTGTGGAGGGTGACGGCATCAACAGCAGCAGCAGCAGCATGAGGTCAGGAGAGTGGCACAAATGAAAGAGTGTGGAGGTCACGCAAGCAGCCATAACAAAGATATATAAGCAGCAGCAGCATGAGGTCAGAGAGTGGCACAATGACACACTTGTGGGGAGGTCACGGCATCAACAGCAGCCAGCAGCATGAAGGTCAGAGAATGGCACAAAGACAGAGTGTGGAGTACACGGCAGCAGCCACAGCAACAGACAAATGAGGTCAGAGAGTGCACAATGACACAGTTTGGTCAGTGACAGCACATCAACAGCAGCAGCATGAGGTCAGAGAGTGGCACAATGACACAGTGTGAGTAGGGATGTAGGTATTAAAAACAACAAGTTAAATCGGCCAATCAAACATCGCTTGAGACAGCATAGAGCTAGGGGTGAGAGCTGGGATGTGCGACTTCATTACTGTATGTGTATGGTTGTCATTGGCTTGGAAAAACCACAAGACCTCGTTTTTGCATAGACACAGCGTTTTCCTGTTCAGCATCAGTCTTCAGTGTCTAACATTTTAGAGCAAGACGTCTGCTGCATGGTTCTCTAAATACAGCTCAGCTCAAGACAAGTTCTTATTCTTTATTCATACAGGACCACTATGCTTTTAGCTGTGAACATTAGAATATAGGTAGACTAGAGAATTTCAGTTCTTATTTAGACAGAGACTTTTAAGGAAGCATCTAGCGCTGTCCAGCCGCATGGGAGGGAGGGGGAGGCGGATGGACAGACGGACAGACAGACAGGCTTTGGAAAAGAAGGGGTGCCATATTGATTCAGCCCAGGAACCTCTGCTTGAACTCTGCATTGAATGGCATTATTTTTTACCACTTTTTGCCAGCACACCTCACACCTGAGGTGAAATTGTACTTTTTAATTTTGGTGCTCCCAGTTTTTTTCAAATAGCCAGGTTGTCTACTGCCAATTTGATACAGAAATTTCTTAACTTTTCTCGTTTGTTATTGCTGCGCATAAAAAAAACAATATCTTCTCATCTGTGTAATTTTAACGCCATAGCAGTATGCACGTGGTGCAGCCCCACAGTTTTTTTTCAAAGCAGCCACCTTGTACTTAAATTTGGATACAGAAATTTTTGTAGACATGTTGGTGTAATTTCATTGGTGTAAAAAACCACCTTTTGTGTATCTGTAAAACTTTTAAATAGCTGTATTGCACGTGGTGTGGGCCCAGTTTTTTCAAAAGCCACTTTGTACGGGCATTTTTGATAGAAAAATTTCTAGTAACTGTTCTCCAGTTTGTCATTGCTCAAAAAACGCAATTTCTCATCGTTGTAAAATTTTTGAATAGTATTCTTATTGCACTCTGTAATCTCAGTTTGGACGCAGAATAGCGCGCACTTGTATGATCAGTTTTGTGGAAAACTATCAATTCCTATCCTACTGGGCAGTTGTAAATCCCTGGGACTGGGAAGGAATAACACTGTTGATTTGATCTTACAGTTTTCTTCCACCAGACCACAGTTCACAGGTATTCTGATAGAAACAATTTCTGAGTTTCATAATCCTAGTGGCTGTTGGAAATTATAGGTATTTAAGAATAGCAGTGATTGCCGTTCTTTCAATAAGAGACTGTCAAAAACTCTTCCATACCTTTTTAAAATTTTATCTTTCTGAACATGAATGAAATGCAGGATGGTAAGCGAGCAAAGAGGGGTTGTAGGACATGAGGTACAGGTACAAGAGAGGTGCCCTTCCACGTCTGGTCGACAACAACGTAAGGCCAGCGGATACTTCGGCTTGTGCAGGACCGTCTGGCCTGTCAGCGCTTGGTCGGTGCCCTGTGAATCTCATAACAAAAAGCGTATTCAATCTGTTTCTTCAGTGGTTAATGCAACCTGCATCCAGCGGTTTTTAACACCGTCCCCGTCCTCCAGTCATGGCCAAAACATGGACAAGGGCAAGTCACGCATGCGCGAAAACGCGTTAGTGCTGTGCCAAGGTGTTTTTCTATATCATTTTCTTTTCCCCCCATTATCCCTCTGTGGGACTTTTTTATGTATTGTATTTGAAATAAATATCGATTTTAATTGAGTTTTTGGACCGCTCGCTGTACGCTATCCTATTTTCACCTCTTTGAAGCTTTATTTTTCATGCATAGACCTGCAGCTGGAGCAGAGACTTGCGTCTCCGAGTGTAACCACCCCTGCATTCTATTGAGCTGACTACATATTATTTTAGTTTGTGTTAATTGACGAACCTGCATGCTGCGGTCCAGGGACAGGGATAGTCCATGTCCATTCAACCTAAAATGCTGGTCAAAGACTCCTTTTTCTAGGCACTTTTAAATTCTGTGGGTCCAGACAGGTTTTAAGGGTTTATGCTGGGTCCAGGACAGTATTAGTCAAATATCATTCATAACTAAAATGGTGTTTCAAAGAACTCCTTTTTGTGTGTGCAACTTTTTAAATCTGTGGGTAGGGACAGGTTTAATGGGTCATACTGCAGTCCAGACAAGGTATAGTCAATGTCCAGTTCAACTAAAATGGGTGGAGTTCAAAGACTTCCTTGTTTTCTGCACTTTTAATCTGGTGGGTCAGACAGGTTTAAGGGTTATGCTGTGGTCCAGGACAGGTATAGTCCAATATCCAGTTCACTAAAATGGCGTTTCAAAGAACGCTTTTTGGGGGGGGGGGGGGGGGGCGGGGGGGGGGACGCGGGGGGGGGGGGGGGGGGGGGGGGGGGGGGGGGGGGGGGGGGGGTGGCACATTTTTAATCTCTGTGGGTATGACAGGTTTAATGGGTCATAACAGCGGCTCCAGGACATGTATTAGTCAAAGTCTAGTCAGACTAAAATGTTGTTGAAAGACTCCTTTTTCCGGCACTTTTTAAATGAGGGGGTCAGCAGGTTTGGGAGCTCATATTGTGGTCCAGACATGGTATAGTCAATTGTCCAGTTTCAACTAAAATTGGTGTTGACAAGACTCCTTTTTCCGGCACTTTTTAAATGAGGGGGTCATGCAGGTTTTGGGCTCATTCTTTCTGCCTCAGGTCACAAGGTATAGACCCATGTCCATTTCAACTAAAATGGTTGTTGAAAGACGCCTTATTCCGGCACTTTTTAAATTGTGAGGCTCAAGCACGTTTGGGGCTCATCTGTGCACCAGGCAGGTTAATATGTCAATGTCCAAGTGAAACCCTAAAATGCGGTTGAAAGACTCTTTTTTCCGGCACATTTTAAATGAGGGGCTGTGCATGTGCAGGTTTGGGTGCTCATGCTGTTGCCCATGACAGGTAAAGTCCAATGTTCAGTTAAACTAAAAAGGTGGTTGAAAGACCCTTTTAGTCCGGCAATTTTTAAATGTCGGGTTCAATGCAGGTTTGCGCTCATGCCCTGGTTGCTCCCCAGGCACAGGTATTAGTCAACTGCCCCACGTGTAAGACTAAAATGGTGAGTTGAAAGACTCCTTTTTCCGAGGCACTTTTTAAAATGTGGGGTCATGCACGTTTGGGCTCATGCCTGTGCCCAGGACGTATAGTCAATTCCAGTTCAACTAAAATGTGATCAAAGACTCCTTTTTCCCGGCAACTTTTTTAAATATGGGGGTCATGCAGGGTTTGGGGCTCATGCTTGTGGGCCAGGACAGGTATAAGTCAATGTCCAGTTCAACTAAAATGGTTGGGTTGGAAAGACTCCTTTTTTCGGCAAATTTTTAAAATGTGGGGGTCAATGCAGGTTTTAGGGCTCATGCTGTGGCCCAGGACAGTATAGTCAAACGTCCATGAAACCTAAAAAGGTGGGATTGAAAGACTCCTTTTTCCGGCACTTTTAAATGTGAGGGGTCGATGCAGGTTTGGGGCTCAATGCACGTGCCCAGGGTCCTAGGTATAGTCAACTCCAGTGAAAACAAAATGGTGGTTGAAAGACTCCTTTTTTCCGGCACTTTTTAAATGTGGGGGTCATGCACGGTTTTGGGGCTCATCTAGCTGTGTGCCCAGGACAGGTATATCAATGTTCTCAGTTCAACTTCAAAATGGTGTTGAAAACTCCTTTTTCCACACTTTTTTAATGTGGGGTCATGCAGGTTTGGGGCTCATGGCTGTGGACCAGGGACAGTATAGTCAATTCCAGTTCAACTAAAAATGTTTGGTTGAAAGTCCTCCTTTTTCCGGCACTTTATTAATGTGGGGATCATGCATGGTTTGGGGCTCATTACTGGTGCCCATGACAGGATATAGCTCAATGTCCAGTTCAACTAAAATTGTTTTGAAAGACTCCTTTTTCCGGCACTTTTTAAATGTTGGGGTCATGCAGGTTTGGGCTTCATTGCTGGTTGCCCCGGACAGGTAATAGTCAATGTTCCAGTGAAATCAAAATGTGTGTTGAAAGACCTCCTTTTTCCAGCACTTATTATAATTGGGGGTCCTGCAGGTTTGGGCTCATGCTGTTGGCCCCAAGGACAAGGTATATCAATTGTCCAGTGAACTAAAATGAGTGGTTGAAAGAACTCTTTTTTTCCGGCACTTTTTAAATGTGGGGGTCATGCAGGTTTGGGGCTCATGCTGTGGCCCAGACAGGTATAGTACAATGTCAGGTGAAACTAAAATGGTGGTTGAAAGACTCCTTTTTTCGCGGCACTTTTTTAAATGTGGGGTCATGCAATGATTTGGGCTCCATGCTGTTTCCCAGACACTGTATAGTTAATGTTCCGAGTTCAAACTAAAAATGGTGGTTGAACAGACTCCTTTTTCATACACTTATTAAATGTGGGGGTCATGCAGGTTTTGGGGCTCATGCTTGGTGGCCCAGGACAGGATAGTCCCTATGACTCAGTTTCTACTAGAAATGAGTGTTGAAAGACTCCTTTTTCGGGCACTTTTTTAAATGTGGGGATCATGCACGTTTCGTGCTCATACTGTGGCCCATCACAAGGTATATCAATGTCCAGTTCAACTAAAATGGTGGGTTTAAAGACCTCCATTTTCCGGCAATTTTTGAAATATGGGGGTCACATGCAGGTTTGGGGCTCATGCTAGTGGCCCCTGGACAGGTAAATAGTCAATGTCCCATTGCAACTAAAATGGTGGTTGAAAGACTCCTTTTTCCGGCACTTTTTAATCTATGTGGGGGTTCGATGTCAGGTTTGGGCTCATGCTGTGGCCCAGGACAGGTATAGACTCAAGTGTCCCAATTCGAACTAAACAACTGGTGGAGTTCACAGACTCTTTTTCCGGCACTTATTAAAATGTGGAGGTCATGCCAGGTTTTGGGCTCATGCTGAGTGGCCCAGGACAGGTATAGTCAATGTCCAGTTTTATCAACTAAAAAGGTGGTTGAAAGACTCCTTTTTCCCGGCACTTTTTTAAATGTGCGGGGTCATGCAGGTTGGGACTCATGCTGTGTCCCAGGACAGGGTATAGTGTCATGTCCCAGTGAAACTATAAAATGGTGGTTGAAAGACTCCCTTTTCCAGCACTTTTTAAATGGGGGTCATGCAGGTTTAGGGGCTTCTGCCGTGGCCCAGGACAGGTATAGTCAATGTCCAGTGAAACTAAAATGGTGGTTTGAAAGACCTCCTTTTTTCCCGCACTTATTAATGTGGGGAGCCATGCAAGGTTTGGGGCTTTGCTGGGCCCAGGACAGGTATGGTCAATGTCCATTGAAATCTAAAATGTTGGTTGGAAAAGACTCCTTTTTCCCGGCACTTTTATAAATGTCGGTGTCCCTGCAGGTTTGGCGCTCATGCTGTGGCCCAGGACAGGTATAGGTCAATGTCCATGAAACTAAAATGGTGTGTAAAAGACTCCTTTTTCCGCACTTTTTTAAATGTGGTGGGTCATGCGTGGTTTGGGGCTTCATGCTGTGGCCCAGACAGGTATAGTCAATGTCCAGTGAAACTAAAATGGTGTTGGGAAGAACTCTGTTTTCCCGGCACGTGATTTTAATGTGGGGGTCAGGCGTTTGTGGGGCCTCATGCTTGTGGCCTGGACAGGTATAGTCAATGTCCAGTTCAACTAAAATGGTGGTTGAAAGACTCCTTTATCCGGCTTTAAATGTTGGGCCGGTCATGCAGGGTTTGGGGCTCATGCCAGCGTTCCAGGACATATGGATATGCAATGTCCCAGTTCAAGCAACATGATGGTATCAAATCATACTGCCTTCTGGCACTTTTTTAAATTTGTGGGTGATGCAGGTATATAGGGTCAGGCCTGTGGTACAAGACAGGGATAGTAAATGGTCTGTGACCTTTTTTCTGTGACTTTTTATAACCTAAGTGGTTCGGCCTAAGACTGTTAGCACGTATCCATTTTGACTGTTGTGGATGTTTAATTTCACTTCCTCCTGCTTGTTTGGGTGTTAATAAATGAAGGTGTTGTTGCTCTCCCATAGACTTTACATGGTCAGTCGCGCATAATCGATGCTCACTATCGAAAAACCTTATCGATAGCGGCCGACTATCGACTATCGATCGATCTCGATAGCCAACGCAATCGCTCAACACTAGTCAATAACAAAAGTTCATCTCAGTACTTTGTTATATATCCTTTAATGGCAATGACAGAGTCATACGTTTTCTACTCACTATATCTCTGTAAGTACTTCACATGGTGGGCACACACATGTTGCTGGTATGTGGCCAGTTCCTCCATGCAGATCTCCTCTAGACCAGTGATGTTTTGGGGCTGTCGCTGGGCAACACGGACTTTCAATTCCCTCTAAATGTTTTCTATGGGTTTGAGATCTGGAGACTGGCTAAGCCACTCCAGGACCTAAATGCTTTGTACGAAGACACTCCTTTGTTTTCCCGGGCGGTGTGCTTGGGATCAATTGCTCATGCCTTAAAGACCTCAGCCACGTTATTCATTCTTCAATTCCTTGCTTGATGGAAGGAGGTTTGCCACTCACAATATATGATACATTGCCCCACTCATTCTTTCATGTACATGAAATCGTCGACCTGTTTCCTTTGCAGAAAAACAGCCTCAACATTGAGTTGTTGCTCCCTACACTCCCATGGCTTCCCATTAGGTATGGTTGTTTCTACTTTGGAGCACTCAGCATTCTCTCTTCTCCAAATACGACGAGTGGTGTTTCTACCACACTGACCATATGACATTCTACAAATACTCTTCTGGATCATCCAAATGCTCCCTAGAAAACTGCAGATGGGCCCGGACATGTACTGGCTTAAGCAGAGGGACACGTCTGGCACTGCAGTCCCTGGCGGCATAGGGTGTTACTAATGATAGCCTTTGTTACGTTGGTCCCAGCTCTTTACAGGTCATGCACTAGGTCCCCCATGTGGTTCTGGGATTTTTGCTCACTGTTTTTGTAAACATTTTGACCCCACGAGGTGAGATCTTGCGTGGAGCCCCAGATTGGAGGTAGATAATCAGTGGTTTTGTATGTCTTCCCTTTTCTAATTATTGCTCACAGAGTTGATTTCTTTACACTGAGCTGCTTGCCTATTGTAGACATTCTTCCCAGCCTGGTGCAGAGCTACAATTTTGTTTCTGGGGTCCTTCAACAGCTTTTTGGTCTTCACCATAGTGAAGTTTGGAGTGTGACTGCTTGAGGTTGTGGTTAGGTGTCTTTTATACTGATAACAAGTTCAAACAGGTGCCATTACTACAGTTAATGAGGGGAGGACAGAGGAGCCTCTTAAAGAAGAAGTTACAGGTCTGTGAGAGCCAGAAATCTTGCTTTTTTGTAGGTGGCCAAATACTCATTTTCCGCCACAATTTGCAAATAAATTATTTTCAAATAGACAATGTGATATATATATATATAATATATTATATTAATATATATATATATATAATATATATATAGATAAAATATATAATATGTCACTGCATGTCTGCAACAGAACCAGCTGTTAAAATTTCAATTCCACCACTAGCAATGCACACTCTTCTGTCATTAAAGGGGATGTATCGCTTCTTTAGTTTGGCTGCTTCATACTGCTCTCAGCTTCTCAACTCTAGAAATGCAGGGGCGTTTCTTCCCCTCCCAGCTGGGTGACATCATCCCACCTTCACTGTTCATGCTGGCTCCCCAGACTCACCCCCTCCACTATCTCTGAGTCCACATGTCACTTTGTCTCTCCCTATCAGTCTTATTTTGTAAGAGCTGTTTACATACTACAGGCTGCATTCAATCTAGACTGAGCACTGATACTCTCACAGCTGGACATTTGTTTCAGTTGAAGCCAGCTTTCTATGAAGGGCATGGATCTCCCTTCTATGCAGGAGAGTTAGGCACCGAGACAAAACTGTTAGGTTTTCTCATTGTAGAATCTGCTGCAGTGTGTTTCTGCTGGGTGTGGAAAGAGAAAATGCTACGGCCCCTAACTCTGAGTCAGGCAGGGATCGACACAAATTGTGCTGTTTCCTGATTGTGTAAGCCCTTCAGTTTATTCTGTTTCTTCTGGCTGTGTAGAGTAAAAATGTGCTGATCCCTTACTCTAAGTGAGAGACACAGGAATGTTCGCTCCTGTGAATACAAACAGGGGCTGAACAGAATGTAAATGAGCTCTCAGCTAGTGAGATGCAAGGAGGAGGGATCCGACCAGCACTGGATCTCAGTGTAAACAGAAACAGAAGATAAGGAATTCTGTGATAACAAGACAGCTTTGCTAATGACATCCAATTGCAAAGTTGCTTGTTTTCACTGTCCCCTTATCCTGAAGACCATTTAATGAAATGATACAACCCCTTTAAATAAAATGACATCATATCATGGTTGTTAGGCTGTGAGAGCACAGGATAACACTAAGCATCAAGCAGTTTGTTATCTACTATAATCCCTCTGAGAGGAGATTCTATTGCAGTGACAGATCTTGCCTTGTATGTAATAAAGGGCTGCAGTAGAAATTCCATGGTATTTGTTAAGCTGCTGACAAAGGAAGAGCTGTATTATGGAAGCTTTCTCAATTATGCAGCCTCCTTCTGCTGTTGTTCTCAGATGCTTTAAGTATTGTAACTGAGCTGAAACATGCCGAGGGAGGAAAAGAAAAGCATTGCTATCAGCAAAGAGGAGGGTACCAGGACTCAACTACTACATGGTTTCATCCACCCTAGATAAAGTTGGGAGGCAATCTCTTCTAAAGGACTGTGATTGAACAAGCCAGGCTACAAAGAGAGTGTAACATTTCAGAAGTATGGAATGTTAACGGTCTTTTCATATTGTGATTTGAAAAATTTGAAGGAGATAATTGTACAGCATACTGAAGTGTGTCTTTAAATACAAGCAGATGGCTGCATATTGGAGCTATTTTATATTGGCAATCATGGTTATATTAAGGAAATTTCTTGTAGAAGCTAAGGTAAGAGTACATTTTTTTTATTTTATACCTCTATTAGTAATAGTAGTATTTATGGAAAGCATATGTATTGCTGTATGAACAATTATAAATAATTAATATAATAATTGACATTGACATCATAATATAATAATTGACATTATCAAACTTACAATCAGCAATATGTATGGCATGTTTTGTAATATGTTTTATTTTTTAATTAGGATTTAAATTGTTTTTCAAAGGTGATAAAATTACTAAAATTGATCAATGATTTCTTAAATTTAGTGCATAAGTAAACTAAATATGTATTACCCATTCACAAAATATGTGTACATGTTTATTTTTATGAAAAAGCATGTGTATGAGTAAATGACAAGAGTAAAATGTCAATTTCATTGACAAAATTACTATTCTGGTTATGTACTCTAGAGGGAGACAATTTTCCATGAATGGGATACTTTTCTTCTGTACAGTTTCATAAAGAGGGTTTTACAATCATGTTTTTGCTAGTATTATAACTTCCTTTTTAATGATAGATAATTTATCTTTTAACATGTTGTCTTGTGCGGAGCTGTACTGTTATTTAGCTGATAAATTAACTCAGTGTAAGATTGGAGTTATAAAATTAATTTTTTCTTATCTGTAACACATATTCTATTTGGAAAAAGAGGCCTTTATATAAAACACTAGTCAGACAGAAAGTAAAGCATTATGTGCAGTAAAATAAGCAAAATAAAGCCTATTTAATCTGTATAAAATCAATGTATAATGGACTTATGTAAAATGTATCAAAGGAAAAACAGAAAAATGTATAATTATCTGTAATATGCAAGTAAGTAAGAGGCCATCCATAACAGCCAAAAGCTACATCAAGTTGTGTTGCAGCTTAATTCAAAAAGTTAATTGTAGGGCAGGATGGTACATGGTCAAAATGTTGTCGTCTTGCACTCAGATACGAGTTAAGCCTGAGCCAAAGTTTTCACCTTGACACATGGACAATGCACCTCCAGCAGTATTGAAGGGGTTTCTCAGAATCACTGAGACTTCTCTAAAATTGACATATTTGGAGATTTAAAAGAGTTTTTTTTCACCAAAAAAGACTAAAAAAGCATTCTACTTTACTTGTTTGAATAGATGTCAAAAATAATTTTTCTTTAACTCTGTGATCCATGCTGCACATACTCTTTGGTCCCATCCATTTAAATTCCCACAGAACTTTTCTAGACTTTAACTTAGTTTTCAATGAGTGACAACTTAATACTGAAAAAACTGAACACTGTTAACATTATATATAACCAGAGTCTCTAGAGTTATTGTATCTTTTCAGTTATGTGATTAAATGTTTTGGGTTGTTTAATTGACCTTGGTATTATAATTGCAAATGAGAGGTAAAAATCAATGGAGCTGACTATGCATACTGCAGTAACAACTGAACTGTAATAGTGAAATGAATACCAAAGCATAAAAGATTATTCATTCACTGTAAATAAGGTGTGAAATGTGGTACAATTGTTCTGCAGACAGTGGAGGTCATGTATCAATTCTCAATGCAATTACTTCTGGAAGATAGTGTTAGGAAAGTTAGCATATGAAATGTGCTCTGTATTTATTAACAAAAGTTTAATATAATAAAATCACACCAGTTGGTTGAAGCTGTTGGATATATAAAAATTATGCAACTACTGTGTTTTTATGTGCATTTTTCTAATCACAAATCATATGCGATAAGGATTCCTCTGAAACACATGTGTAATGTAAAAAAATGCCCCACAGGCTAAGTACACAGAGTCTTACATTACACGTATCCTTCAGGGTATTTGGAAAAAAAGATACCACAACGTTATGTAGGCATGGCGGGCCCATAGGTATTACTTAAACAAATAATAGTCCTTTTTTGGCTTTGTATGTTCTACTTGCATGCAGTATACATTTTTCATGTAGGACACAACAGTGTGGTAGACCGGGATACTGTCAGGTATTTTGTTTCCCCAGGTAATCTGACAACGTGAGGAAAAAAAGCCCAACGAGAAATGTATGTCCACATTTTATATTTTCCTACTGTCTTGCCAGTATTTTGCTGCAGTAGTTTTTGTTAAACCATCTGTTTTGGATTTGAAGATACATCCCCATTTTGCAACAGCAACATGTGTCACTTTATTTGGTAACACCTTTGAAATGTTTGACTTGTCAAAGATATTTTGAGCTTGATTTTTTTTTCTGTTACATTGTACTTTATTTTGCTGGCAAATAAAGTATTTATATGGTACTTTCATACATACATATTATTTTTCACATGCACGTTGTCATTTGAGTGCTAACTTCCAACACCAGCATACATTGTTTTCACGTTATCTAATACCAGGTTAGTTTATTGCTGCAAACACTAATTTTGTAATCATCTGTGCACTATTTTCAAATCAGGCAATTATGTCTTCGTGTACATATACATAGCAATTTGCATGACAATAAACAATGGAAAAGCTCAGTATTGGTACATTCAGACAAAATCCCAAGGTGAAGTTAATTATATGTTCCACTTCATTAAGTACTACAAATGAAAACTGAACATCATTTATATGGGAAAGGCCATTAAAAATGGATAACTTAGGTAATTCTTGAAAATAGTTCTCAAAAATACTGTATATAACTTGAATATTCCCTCTATGTTTACTCACGTAAACATTAATAGCCTAGTCATGTAGACTTTATTATTCATCTGTATGTTCAGGAGGCCTAACCTTTTCTATTCCATCACAAGTGATTTACGGTTAATTGAACAAATGATTATTAACTGAAACAGTAATAATTCTTTGGCATATTTGACTATATTGTTTCCCTATAAACCTTCGATTCTGCACTTCTGTCACATTAGTAACTACAAAACAGACAATTGAACCATCAGCTGTTGGTGATATAAAGACCATTACAATGGATCATCATTACCTCATTACACTGAATCATCATTACCTTATTACACTGGGTCATCAGTACCTGATTACACTGAATCATTCCACTTTAAATGCTAGGGGCGACATCTATGAATTCGCCATTGCCCTTTTTTGCCATATATTTCCGGTTCTATAGATGTATGAACAGGTGTATGGCCAAACTTGTTGCAGTGTGCGCCTGATGACACATTTTAATGTGCCAAAGTTTGGTGTGAAACTGTCATACAAAGTTTGGCGCCTAACACTCTATTCACCAATTTTGCGTATTATGTGCCAAAAATGTTTGCCGCATAATGCTTTTATTCATACTGTCGTATTATACACCCCTCTATATCTATTTTGAGCTGGTGTGTCGGCAAGTTACAAAAATTATGCACGCAAATTCATAGATGTCTCCCCAAGTGTTTATGGCAAAAATGAATTACAATGGCTCTTTGGCATGACACAGTTAGAATTGTGGTTAAATTTATTCTTGATTATCCATAATTCTGTCATATGATGTAGCACTCCAATGACCCCATACTCTTTCTCATCAACCCATCTCTTGAGGAGTGTGCTACTAAATTTCCTTTCAATAAAAAAGATCCTAGTTGTGGCCAATCTCAATCTAGCGCAGCCTACTGAACCTTCAGAAGCAGTGGCCTTTCCTACCACCTTGGACTCTGTGTGCCATAGAGTGCTACTGCTTTTACCTCCCAGTTGGACCAATGGTCATTTGAATCATTTCTGTTTGTGCTCACATTATAATTGGCCCACACAGAATAAACACAAATTTATGTCATGTGACCTCCTCTACCAATTCGGGCATGTGTTAACACAAAATTGTTAAAATGTTTTTCTTTAAAATTGAGCTATTATTAAGTTTAGATGTTTTCCTTATGTGTTTTATGACATCTCTGCAGATGTATTATTCCATGTCATGTGTCATGCTCAAAAATTGGGTGCTAGGACATAAAATATTCTAGATACATTTATTAGTTATTAAGTTCACCTTCCTACAATAGAAATGATTATTCTATAATGTTCATGGATTTAACGCTTCCCAACACAGGCATTTCTCTGACTTAGCCAAACCATTCATAGCATAACAAACCTGAGGTTAAGGTTGTTACTATATTTTAAAGAAACTTTTTTTCTCTTTTAAAACATCTTTGTATTTATAACAGGAGTATTCCTCTATAATAGAATGTGCTTTTTTACATCTTGCCTTCAAAACTTTTCACAATTTTTTCTTCGATTCTCAGATCAGATCTTAGTAAATAATATAAATAATGTGCAATTTTTATTTCTCTTATTCCTAATGAGAATTTAACTTAAAGCACAATCCTGAGGATTTGCTTTCTTATTACCTTCCCAGAGCAACTGTTCCTTCATAGCTGATTTTGTTTAATATTCAATCTCTTCCATCTTCATTATATTCACATTATACGCCATCTTTGTGGTCTTAAAAAACGATTTGTGTCTTTTTATTTTTTGCTTCCCCCTTTTACTTCTAACTTTTGTTTTTGTCCTCCCCCCCACTTAAGCCCCCCCGGGGTCTTGTGGAGCTCGACGGGCAGCTAAAGCCTTCCTACTTGTCAATAATTACGACCGGTTTGAAGTCTGTAGTTTTATTAAAGGATGTGGGATGGGATAAAATGATGGACAAACAAAAATGAATTAAAATCAATTGTGTTTGTAAAAACATAAAAAACATGCACAAGGTAGAAATACGTAAACATTAATGGTGGAAAAACTTGCCTGGTCTATAAAAATAACAGCACATTATATCTGTCGTAACTACATACAATTCTAAACTGCACTGCATTGCTTATAACTAGGTTTAGCTAGACATTTCCCAAAAACTAAAAACAGCTTCCAACTATGTTCAACAAGAGCAGGATGGATGGCTGTTTCTTCTGTGCAGCACGGGGTGAAATGAGTCATCTCCCCCATAATGCAAAAATTCCTCTTAAACGGGAAAACAATAACATTTGTAAAACCTTACAAACAAAGGCCCCCCAAGGTGGCACAAAGGCTTTAAATTTTTTTAAAAATAATGCATGTAAACCCATCTTAAATTACAAAAAAAACTTTTATTGTTATAAAACACACCCCCCCCCTGGCGTAAAATTGTGCCCTAACGGTCTCAAAAGAAAACAGTAATATGGTTCGTAAGGGCTGAGGACAGTTTGTCTCATTCTGCCTATGCCCTTGACCTCTACTTTGCGTATGCTTCCGTCTTCGCTTGGAGTGTTTTGGTGATAAGTCCTAGGGGCCCTTTTTTTCATGGGATGCGGGTCTTTATAAAAAACGACTCCCCAATTTTTGGGTTAGTTTGGGTGGTTTTTGCCACTTATTCCCTTTGGTTGAGAGGGAGATGTCTGTTTCCTCCACTTGCCCCCAAAAGGTATTAGGGGCTTTAAACCCTGTCTCCATTGGTTTGTAAAGATTTTTGATGTGATTCTCTGCAGGGGGTTAAAATGCCGTCTTGGGGTTAAGCAGATAGGGGGTTAAGGATCGCTGGATCTTGGGGTTCACTTGAAATTTGGGGATTAAAGGTCTGGCTTAATGAGGTCTCGATTTCTTTGGAAGACTTCTTGTTGCACAGTCCGAATGATCAACTTTTGGGAAAACCCCGTCAAGCCTTACTGTGTGACATTTTTACGGTGGTGCCATCCTTTACATATTGGTATGCGTAGTAAAGGGATTTTTGAAAAAAGGGTGCCATGGGGTTAAGTGGTATGGCCGAATAAGTGTTTTCCCATGAAAGGAATTATAAATTGTGAGATTTAAATTTGCTGCTTGTAACTTCTGATGCAAGTTGATACCTGGGGGACGGATTTCAATATCGTGCTAACCCACTATTCAAAATTCTCAAGATTTGTGGTGTTGTGCTCGGGTTTGTACGAAGTGCAGGACCTGAAAACCAGATTGAAATTTTTTTTGGGCAGCAGCTGTAGATCTGTTGTTGGGTCTCAGGTTAGGTCTTGGTACAAATGCCTTTGTTTTGACTTTTTAAAAATTTGATTCGTAACACCCTGTTGTTACGTAGACTAAAAACGCTTGGTTTATTGTATATATAGCCCAGGACTACTTTGCTTTTTTTTAAACTCAACTTTTTTTTTTCCAGTTAGTTCTTTTGTGATCTTGGGCCAAGCTCAGCTGCTATCTGCAGCACAAAGTTTGTCGGGTTTTGGCGTGTTAGGGGGGTGTGAAAGTTTGTTTTTGCCCATGACGAATAAAAGTAAAATTGCCCTTTGAATCTATTGTCTTAAATAGGTACAGAGAATACTTTGACAGAAGCATAAAAAAAAACACCATTTTGTTTTAAATTTTAGTGGATGGAACGGTGCATATAAAACGTCGATTGAAGATTAGTGACATTTGAGAGTTCTTCCTTGTTTCCATGTTTTTTTCTTTCAATATGGTTGGGATCATCCGCAAAATTCAGGTTAAGTCTTGAGTATTGCTTTACCTTGAATAGGACGGAGCCGCAAATCCAAAAGGGGTCTAAAGGTTTATGGTAGACAAGACCCTCTTCGGGTAAAGGGGGTTTTTTCTTCCTTGCTTACTTGGAAAGTAAAGTGCAGACTGTAAATCCCAGAGAAGTCAAGAACGTTGTAGGAAGAGTTCGGTACTCAAATCTAATCTTTTAAATTTCATTTGGTAGTCAAGGTTAAAAAGGCTTCCCATTAATTCTATACTGTTGGATGCAATTTTATGAAGTCTTAAGTTTAAATTTGGCAAGCATTTTTTTGGGCTCTTTGGAAGACTGTTGCACCCCAAATTGGGGGTAGTGATTTTAAAAACCGTCATAGGTAAAAATCTTTTTCTACAAAGTTCTAACATTGCCCAATATTCTTTCTAAAACCCTCCTTAGCGGAATGTTTGAGCCATAAATGGCGGGGTTAAGGGCTGTTCCCAAAATAGTCCCCCGCATGGATACTCTATGGGATTTTGAAGGATCATTGTCTCTGAACCAAAGAATTTAAAAAAAGTTCTGTGTTCTTCTTTGACCGGAAGCAGTGGAACATCTTTGGTGTCACCAAAAAAAGCAACGAGTTTTACGAAAGCGCAAGTACCCCCAAGGAGTCGGTTTGTTCAGTCTGGCCCTGCAGAAGGACATCGTTTAATACCCCCCAATCGTGCTTGGCACTGAGTCGAACATTACTCTTTTTTTGCCTGGTTTCTTTGGGTGGTATACCCCGAATAGGGCAAATACCACACTCCTCAAGTCTTTTAAAAATAGGAGCTATCTCGCAGGGACCATTCTAAAAAATTTCTTCTCCTGAATGAAAAAAAAGTGGTCTTTAAATTTTGGTTTTCTCTAAAAAGTTTGGGGGAGAGAAATGAAGCGTTTGTAAATTGTTCTTGTTTTAGGTAAGCGTGGTTTTCCGCCCTGAAGGGAAGAGGAGCAACCCAATGATTGGAATTGTCTTTGGTTTTTCCCTTTGCTCCATTTTGTTAGGAAAAGTTTATCTTCAAAAAGACATTGCACTGATTGTCCTCTTTGTTCTCTGAAAAAACGTGCATCCCAAATGGTGTTGGTCACTGTCACAGGCATAAATTTCCTGAAAAGCCATAAGGGGGCATGGTATTTGAAGCTGTGTGGTAGCTCTTTGAGGTGGAAATTATTTTCACACGGTTGGAAAGAGAAGGGCGCCATTCTCTAGCGGTTTAGTAAGCATTTTTTTTTAACCAAAAGGGCGGTTTGTGCACATTCCCTAACAAACATTCCTCTAATACCCCCTCCTAGATAAGTTTCGGGGATATGGAGCATTTGGGACCATTAATTTGGGTTCTAGCTTTGTGAAACTCTCGTATTTCCCAAGGAGTAGGATTATTTTGCTTTACATCAAGTTCTTTGGATAAGATTTGGTTTAGCCTCAAATGGGGAGGAATTCTGCAAACATCTGGTGTAGGGGTTTCAGCCCTATTTTTGGGATTGGTTGCCTCGATTAGGTAGGTAAGGGCAAACAGGTGAGACCACATAGACTCTACCTGTACCCGTAGCTCCCCTCCCTGCCGTCCAACAGTACCTGCACAGTCTTTTGTGAGTAGGGAGAGCTGGGCCTGGAGTTAAACATTTCGAAGAAAGCAGATCTGGCTAGAGATTTTATTTGGTCTCTAGAATTGAAATCTTAATTGCTTTGTCTTTGTGCCCGTGGGTAGACTTGACCAGGCTATTTTTTGGGAGGGACGCCACCTTTGAGTCCTTTTAGACCCCTGTACATTGTGAAGTAACTGCTGGGTTCATTACTTAAATTTCTCTCTCCTTATCATGTTCCCAGTGCTTTTGCATGTGGTAAAGTCCCAAAGGGGCAGGAAAAAGGGGGTTAAAGCTGGGTTTTTGTGACTGTTCTGTCACTTCTGACATTTTACACTACTTACAGTCCTTGGGAAAAAGGAGATGTGCAAACAAAAATTTTTTAGCATTTTGTTGTTCTCTTTGGGAAGGTTTTGCGTTTTGCCATCGACTTTTCCCTAAGGCCTGCATTTCAGTAGGGAATGTGGTTTTGTCAAGGGACACGTTCTGGGATCCTTGAGTGGCGTTGGTAAAAGGAGTTTAAGGGGCCTGTGAGAGAAAAACTTAGGAGAGATATTGGTTTTGTGAAGGTCAGGTGTCTAGAGCTTAAAACCCGGGGGAGGAAGATGCATTGTAAAATCAAAAACTTGGATCTTTCCCAATCTTTGCTTGCTGTGTAACAAAGTCCACAAACACACAAAAGGAGGAAAATGGTCATTGTGGCTTGTTTTTTTCTGGACCTTGTGACCCACTTATCTTGTAGGTTGTAAGGAACTTTTGACAAGGGTTGAACCCTCTGGCTGTGTCAAGAAATGCAAGTCCCGGTAGATCTCCATTGCTTTGGCAACCCGGTTTCCATTAAAAGTCACTTAGTTCTCTAAGTTTTGGTATCCCTTACTGGCTATTTAGGGGAAATCATCCCAAATTTTTTTGAAAAACAATGGCTTTCTATAGCCTTGTGAACATAACACTCCTAGTCTCCCAGATCATTTTAAGACCTTTTCTGGGTAATTTTGTTAATGTCCTTTTTTCTTTAGCATGCCGAGATTTCATTTCCCAGCCACTTTACTAGGAGTCTAACTTTCCCTACATGACATCTCCAAGTCTCTGATTGTATTTTGGAAGAGGACGCCAAGCTTTATAGTTTTGGGATTGCTGAACTTTACAAGTCCTTTGTTGACCAGCTCATCGGCAAAGAAAAATTAGCAAAATCCGTTGTGGCTTGATTGGCCCTGAAAATGGGGCGCTGGAGAATTTTCTGGTGTGGTGAGGTGTATACTACCTTTTTTGGAATCTTTGCATCGTCCTGTCGTATCAAACCCCTTTAGGGGGGAAAAGGGCTTCCTCTGTGCTGGGTGAAGAATGGATTCTTTGTTGAGCGGTTTAAGTCCACTTTATCTGTTTATGTGCTCTGCATCCTCTTGCTTTTAGAACTGTGGTCTGAAATCAGTTTCCCCGCTCAGGAAGTGTCTTTGGGTTGGTCACGATGAATCTTTGGTTTCTTAGCAGCTGAGAGCTGCTAAAGGGGTGTTGATGGGGTACTTGAATTTGTATGGATGTTGAGGGCTTTGCTTAGGCCCAAACACCTCGCTGTGCCCCTTGGTCCTACCAGGAGATGCAGCGCTTCTAAAAATTTTTTGCTTCAGCTATGGCGGCGCTGTTTCTTTCTCAATAGTGAGCTTTCCAGTTTACTTTCTGGGTGTCCTTTTCCGCTCTAAAGGGCCTCTTGTTGTGCTTTCTTGCTTCCCGGCTGTTTTTGTCGTACCCCTCTGCTTCCAGGGCTGCTTGTTTTCGTACCCTCTCTGCTTCCAGGGATGCTTGCTGTAACTTAGTTTTTCCCCCGTTACAAAAAGGGGCTGAGCCTTTTCTGCTTCAGCCTTTGCGCGGGGGATGGCGGGTGCACTGCGACAGATGCCTTTGGAGGAGTGGGTCTTGTCTTGTCTTTAGAAAGTGTTGGCTTTGGACGGTGTGCCCGTTTAGAGATCGCTGGTTTCTTGTTGCGGTGAATGCGTGCATGGCGACCTCTGTATAGTTGAATCTTTCCCCTTGTTTTTAGCAGTTGTTTTACTGTCCTGCCCCCACTTACGTACCCCCGGGTCTATGGGAGTCGACAGGCAGCTAAACGCCTTCCTATTGTAATAATTCGACCGTGTTTTAAGTCTGTAGTTTTATTAACGGATTGGTCGGATAAAACTGATGGACAAACAAAAATGACATTAGAATACACATAGTGTTTGTAACAAAAATAAAAACAGTGTCAAGGAAAAATACAGTAAACATTACTTGGGGGGAAAAATCCCCGGTCATTAAATAACAGCACATTATAATCTTCGAATACATACAAGTTCTAAAACTGTACTAGCAGTGCTTATGAAGTGGGATAGTAGACATTTCCAAACTGAAACTTTTCCAACTATCTTCAACAAGAGCAAGATAGATGGGATGTCCCCTTCTGTGCGACAGAGTGAAAAAAGTCTCTACCCAAATGCAAAGAACTTTTCTTAAAAGGAAACAATAAATTTGTGAAAAATTACAAACAAAGGCCCCTGGGGCACCAAAAAGGGATTAATTATTTAATAATGCTGTAAACCCTCTTATTTTCAAGTAAACATTAATATGTTTCATGAGCAGCACAGTTGTCATTTAAATGAAGCCATGCACACTAATCATTGTTTTTGTGACCTTTTGTTGAGTTTTTTTCTTTGAACCAACTCTTTTTCCCGCTGCCCCAGTTTTTGATTTGCAATAAATTTTTTTGGAAGAGGGGTCCTAATTTCGCTAGCCTCTAAATGTGAAAACATAAAGATTAACTACAGAGGCTAATCTGAAATATGGAATTCTGAAATTCTTTTCTGGAATTAGCTAAAAATTTAAATTCCCGAAATAAACCCCTAGCAAATAAACCCAAAAACACCAAATTGTGACTCAAATGGCCACATGCATGAAAACTATTTAGTTCTAAAACTCATTTTATTGCCCATAGGTTACTATGGGGAAAAAAGTGAGTTTTAGACCTATGCAGTTTTCATACATGTGGCCCAAAGTGTTGTAAACCCACTAAACAGTCTATGAGATGAACTTAAAAAGAAGGCACATCAAATGAACATCTGCACAGCCATAAATATCTTACTTACTTACAAAAGAAAAAGAACCCTCCAAAACCCATACAACACTTAAAAACCACAATGTGCAGTCTGGTGCTTATCCAGTTACTCAGAGATACCCACCATACCCAGGGACCTGTAATACGCTCACTGCATAAGCAACTAAATGAAATGACCAAATAATTTTAAAATTTAAAAAAAAAGCAAATAGTTCAACAAAAAAATATAAAAATTTGGCCAAACCATATCAAAAAGAAAAAATAGGTCACAAAGGTGGGGATGAAAACGAAATCATTTGTTACTCAATGGCCGCTTGGGGATTTAAATAAATCGCAATTCTTTATTTTTTTTTTTTTTTTTTTCGTTGTCCACTATGTGATTTAAGTAACATGGCAGATTTATACCCTAGATCGTTATGCCCCCGGCCATACCAAACATGTACTTTTTTATTTTTTATCTTTAGACACTATTACAGGTTTGCGGACACCATAAGGCGCTAAAACTTAATAAAAACCCATAAAAAGACCTAATTTAGGAAACTACTGCTCTTAAGAAATATTTCCAAGGAGTATAAAAAATTTGTGTTGTGAATCCAGCATCTCTGGGAATTTTAAAAAAATATAATTCTTTATTTCATTTCAACAAAACAGAAAAAAAGCACCATAAAATGTGTATGCAATTTATGCCAAGTTCGGCAATACCCTACATGTGGATGTAAAAGGCCGTATGGGCACATGGCAGGGCATACAAAGGAAGGGAGTGCTTTTTGACTATTGGAACACAGATTTTGGTGGGTGCATTTTCCCTTTGCAGAGCCTCAAAAGTACCAGAATAGGTGAAAAATTCCAGAAGTCTCCCCATTTTGGATTCAACACCCCTCAGGGAACTCATCTAAGTCCGTATTGTGCATTTAAGGCTCACAGATTTTCCACAGTACCTTTAGCATTGGGCTGTGAAAATGGAAAAAAAAAAAAACAGCAATCCCGCCTAATATTTTTAGTTTCATTTTAACAGCATTCGTCATGCAGCATAGATGACAGGATAACTTTACCATTTATGTTGGTACTATTACAACAGTATCAATTTTATATAGTTTTTATGTTTTACTAATTTTACACAACAGAAATGCATTTGTAAAAGTTATGTTTTTATGTCATCATAGTCTGGGAGCCATAACATTTTTCTGTATACGGAGCTGTATAAGAGCTTTTTTTCTTGGGATGACTTGACAATTTTATGAGTACCCTGTTGGGATTCATATGACATTTTTATCACTTTTTCTCAAGGATGGTGTAACACAGGATAAACAAAATGGAGCAATCCTGGTAGCGTTTTCTTATTTTTCATAGAGGAATAGAAACAAACGATGCGGCACCGATCCCAGCAACACAGCTTTCAGAAAATAGTCTTTCCATGCATGAGACAATCCTTGTAATACTGGTGGTGCTCAGCTCTATGAAGAGCAATACATGCCTTGACAAAGCGTTGTGTTATGCGAAACGGCCGTAGGCCAGGATCTTTGTGCTTGTCCTTTGATATGGATCACTGAATAAAACTGAAGATAAGAAGAATGGTGAGTGCCGCTCTGATTTTTTCTCTCCTTTATGGATTATTTTCTTATTTTTCCATTGTTCACCATGTGATACAATTAACATGTTTACTCAGCAGATCTATACGATTACAGCAGTATCAAATTTTAATAGGATTTTTAGGATTTACAGCTTTTACTCAGTAAAAACACTTATATAAAAAAAGAATATACGTTTTTGTATCACCATTGTCTAAGAGACGTAACTTTTTTTATTTTTTTATGTATGGATCTGAGTAGGGGCTTGATTTTTATGGAGTGTTGACATTTTCATTGGTACCATTTGGGACACACATGGCTTTTAATACTTTTTTTGAAGGCAGCATGATTTTAAAACAGCAATTCTGGTAGTGACTTTAAGGGCTTGTCCCCACGGCAAGGGTTTTCTCCCTGTTTTTCAGACAGTTTTCGGTTTTGAAAACTGTCTGCAAACCGGGTGAAAACTTTAAAATGGGCCTCTATGGAAAACCAGCACAGCAGTCCCCACTGCAGGGGTTTTCCGCCTGCCGGTTTTTCAGACCACCGGCGGTCCGAAAAACATAGAACATGTTCATTCTTTCGACCGGTTTTCGGACGGAAGATGAACAAGTCTATATGAAGGGAAAGGGCTTTTCTCCACTAACCACGGAGAAAAGCCGTCCACCATCGGCCGTGTGCACAGCACGAAAACAGTACAAATACCGGTCGGATAAACCGACCGGTATTTGTACTGTGCCATGTAAACGGACCCTTATTTTTTATTTTTAACAGCTTTCACTGTACAGTATTAGTGACATGTTAGTTTTAATCTGTGGGTTGATACAATTGCAGGGATACCCAAATTATATCGTTTTTTTAGGTCATAGAACTTTAAAAAAATAAAAATGTTTTTATTGTGTAAAATAATGTTTATGCATCTCTCTTTTCTGTCAGGAGCTGTATAAGGGCCTTTGCTAGAGTTCCGGGTTGCCATAGAAGCCATCGGCACTCAGCGACAGTGCTGTGAGGATGTTGATGGAGACAGAAGGAGTCCCCTCCTTCTGTCTCACTCTCAGCTGCTGCAATTGACCGTGGCATCTAAGGGCCCGTTAACACAGCAATGGACAAATAACCGACCGGTATTTTTTCGGTTTGTGTGCCGTCCCCACGGCCGCGGGGGGGTGGCTTTTCTCCGCGATGAGGAGAATTGCTGATTTCATGCGCTCATCGTGTGTGATCTGCTTCTAAGCCTGCACGATGTTCATAACGTACTGGTACACCAATTTGCAGGAACCCCTTCCCGACCATGATGTACTGGTATGTCAGATGTTAGAAAGGGATTGATATGGCTTATACTTTGAATGGTGCAATTCTCCTTTATTTCGTCTTTGTTGTCCTCTTTTTATTATATATACTTTATAATTTTTTTAATACATTTTTTACATCCCTCTTTTCAATAACATGCATCAACAGGGTTCCCCTTCGTGGGTTACTCATGTAGTCCAAGTGTGTGGCTTTTCTCACAAAACATTAATAAAACCATTTGAAATGAAAATTAAAATCACAATTCTGAAAACACTCTCTTTGACACTGGTAATTCTGTGTTTATTAGCAGCTAAAATCTGTAAAGAACTTCTTAGGATGACCAAAGGAGCTTTTTCAGGGACCTGTATAGTAAGTCATAATGAACTCAGAAATTCATCCTTGCACAAATAGCATAATAGTACATGTAGCACTATATAGTACCTCATATAATTTCTAAAAGCCATGCAGAATATGCACTTCAGAATTATAGTTTCCAAGCTTGTTTTGCCATTAATATGATACGCTGATTGGCTGACATTTTTTATAAATGAATAGTGCATGTGTTGTGAGCCACGGGGAAAGGAAAATAGATGTTATGGAGGGTCCAGATGGGATTTGTAGTTCCACAGACTGCAGTTAGTATTGTCACAGTTGCTGGAGTGGAGCACTGAACCCCTAAACACTTCCCTTGCATCCACAGCAACTGTCAATGGGGGATTTGCACAGTTGGAGACAGTTTAGGACCCCCCGTGGCACTCCTATGGTATTGATATCTAGTTTTGGAGTGCCTGTGATCTTAGTGATGTTGAAAACAGCCAGACACTTGTGAATTTTACACATTGCACTTTACTGGATGTAGTTTATGAAACAGTGATGGCAGATTACAATCTTCCTTTAAGGCGCAGTAGAACAAGTTTACTATCTTCACATATGAGAGGAGATGTTCACCTTGTATGCTAAAAACAGGGTTAGAGTCTTTGATGGCAATTGGGTACAGATGACTCCTCGTACTGTATGAAGAATATATTTATAGGAAAACACAGTCCAAGCAATGGTTCACTGATGGAGGGAACTTCATGGGTTGACTCCCCCTGGAAAACAGATTTAAGTACTCACAGTTACTTTGTGCTACAATTCTCTATCGCAGAGGGTAGGGCCTCTTTGTGACGTGGAAGTCATGTAGCACTGGCTCAGCACCTGCCCAATATAGCAACAGAACACTTGTGCAGATTTATCTCTCTTGACTGTAGAAAATATTCACTTCTTTCTGGAAGTAGCAATGTAAATGTCCCCTCAGGGTGGACTGGATGGATGCTGGTGTCATGATACTTCACACAATGGAACCGTATGTCACCCAGACACGTTAAATTAATCCCTTCAATAGCAGGAAGACTTGCAGGGATGAGAAGGGAACACCCTACACTCCTTACACTGGTCAGACTGTAATTAACAGTTTTTGAGCTAGAATAAATATTAATTAAAAAAAAAATAACTTTTTTAGAGGCTACTGTCCTACTCAACCAAACTCGTTAGTTCTAGCTGGGAGATTCTTTTCACATGGTTCCAGTAATTTCCAGTAGCAACTGATATTGATTGTGAATAACTCTAATACACATACATTAGCCACTATATGGCAGCAAAGTACAAAGCACATTAGTTAATCCTCAGTGTAAGCACATAATTGTAATGCATTATATATTTTCTAACTCACAAATGTTTAGACATAATGTACCAGAGATACTGCCACTAGTGTTGAGCGATTATTATCGACAAAGTTGAAATCGGCACAGTTTTTATGGTGATCGAAATTTCCAGATCATGCGATAATTAAGGTTAAAATCTGAACATCATCTATTAAGATCGCGCCTTTTTCGGCGCTTCCTGTAATTTTGGCGGCCAGCAAATCAGATTACAGAATAGAGCAGGGTGAGATGTGTGTGCGACGTCATGACTGGGATGTGTATGGTTGCGATTGGCTGGAAAAATCACATGACCTCGTTTTACATAGAACAGCGTTTCCTGTTCCAGCCTCAGTGTCTCTCAGCGTCTCAGAGCAGAAGGACGTGCGCTCTGCTTGTGCCCAAAACAGCTCAGCGAAATTATTATATTTCTTCACAGAGAAACCTCTACTATTACTGTGATCCTTACATTTAGTTAGATTAGAAAATTGGAAGATTTTATATAGTTAGGTGAGAATTTTAAAGGAGCATCAAACCGCTGTAAAGTCACGGGGGGAGCGGAGGGGGGGGGCCACGCGGGCGAACACAGACAAGGCTCTATAAAGAATACTGGATAAAGTTCAACTAGACTTAGGGGTAGACATTGCAATAGCTTTATTTTAACAGTTTTCTATTGAAATTTTCCTGGATTTGGGCAGCCTGAACTTTTGGATACACATCTTTTCTATAACTGCAGGTCTCTTTGTTAGTTGCAAAACTCCACTTTTATTATCAGTAACATTCAGATAGGTGTCCAATTTCAATTTTGCCCCTTTCCCCCTTTGTTGATATATCCACCTTGTACTTAAATTAGAATCCAGCAAGTCAGCCCAGGTTGATAGGTGCCAAAAATACCTTGTAATATCCGAATAAATTTCAGATACATGTTTTTTGACTTTTGGCGCACTAAGCTTTGTTTTATTGAGGCACCTTGCACTTAAATGTAATACTGCAATTTTGTGTCACCACAGGTGAATTGAAAGGTGGCAAAAAATACCTTTTATTATCCGAAGACATTACAGATAACGCGGGTTTTTGTCACTTGTGCGCACTAACAGCTTTGTTCATTGAGGCACCTTGCACTTAATATGTGAATACGCAATATTTGTAGTCACCACAGGTGAATTGATAGGTGCCAAAAAAATAAATCTTATTATCCAAATACATTCAATACGTGTTTTCACTTTGGGCGCAGGCCACTTTGTTGATAGATCAACTTTTGCAGTTAAATTGAATACAGCAATTTTTGTAGTCATCCACAGGTATTTGATAGGGCCAAAAATTCCTTTTATTAATCCCAATACATTACAGAGTACGTGTTTTTTGCACTTTTGCCCAGTCCAATTTGTGATAGAGCACCTGCAGTTAAATTTGAATCCACAATTTGTGTATCCACTGGTAATTGATAGGTCCAAAAAATACCTTTATAATCCGAATACATCATACGTGTTTTTTTGACTTTGGCACACTACAGCTTGTTCATTGACGCAGCTTGCACGTAAATCTGAAACAGCAAATTTTATAGTCACCACAGGTAATTGAAAGGTCAAAAAAATACCGTGTATTATAACAAACATAACATACTTTTGTTTTGATTCTAGGCGCACTACAGCTTTGTTCATTGAACGCAGCTTGCACGGAAAAGCTGAAAACAGCAGAATTGAATAGTCTCACCAAGTGATTGAAAGGGCAAAAAATACCGATATTCATACGAAAACACTAACAAATATCGTGTTTTTTGCACTTTTGCCCCATCCAGATTTGTTGATAAGAATCTTGCAGTTAAATTTGAATCCAGCAATTTTTGTGGTTGATTAGAGGAGATGAGAATAGCTGTGATCTTTTGCCGTCTTAATAACAGACTTTCCAAAAACTATTCATAACCAATACCTTCTCAATTTTTATATTTCTGACATGGAGCCAAATGCCATGGTGTAAGCAAGCAAAGAGGGGGGTTGCACATGAGTAGAGGTACGATAGAAGTCTCCGTCCAGTGCTAGGCGACAACACGCATGCCAGCGATCGTCAGTGCAGACTGTCAGGCCTGTCATCGCTTGGGGTCAGGGCCCTGTGAATCTCGTAACGAACCAGCGGCGCCAATTTTTATTTTTGATTTTTCTGTCCTTCAATGGGTAATAAAACACTGCATCCATCAGTCTTACCTCCTCGTCCTCCCCTCACGGCCACAAATGTCCATCATCACATCATCAGCAGCCGTCCCAACAGGAAGCAGCCCAAATGTCAACTCGTGTACCCACCATGTGGATAATCCATTGTCCGGAAGACCTCTTTGAATGACAAAAATGCGTTGAGGTATCAAAGGCAATGTTAAAAGAACAAGAGGAATGAAATTAGTCTGCATCCTGACCCCCGTTTACTGATGCCATCAGAGGAGGAGAAGGAACCGTCAATCGGCAAAATCCGGGCGGTTCGCAACGCCTTGCAAGCCCTCCTTGCTTGTAGCCCGCAGCTTCTGGATCAGAAAGTCAGGACGACCAAGTCACCTTGTGATGATGATGATGATACACATGGCGGATCCATTCCACCCCCGTGGTCTTTTCAGCAGAATTTGCTTGCAAGCGGCTCATCAAGGACGAGGAGGAAGACGATGGGGGTGTCAATACGGTCCCCACCTCAAAAAAGGGAGGGCGGTCGGCAGAATCCGCTGATATGATTCCCGCCCGCCAACGTCCAGAGCGCAAACCCCGCTCCTCCTTATCGCCACAAAAAGGTCCAGGACCTCTCAAGCCTGTCCTTCTTGAGCAAGCCTCTGATTCACCCAGCCGATGTCATATCCGCCTTTGCCGTAAACACATAAGTTAGGCAAGAACCTTAAGATGGAGTAACCACCACCAACATGTCCTAGTCACATCAGCGAATGCATTGTGTTAAAGGGAGGGAACCTTGGCCAAGAAAAAGGCCAGAACCGACGCCGGGCCTCAACCACTGTCACACCCTCTGTCTCCGCCTCCTCCTCCTCCCGCTACCACCAAGCGTTTCCTCAGCTGCCCATGATCCTCAGAGTCATGATCAGAGCAGCCTCCCTATCAGCATCCACTGTCGCCCAAACCACTCCTACACCACCAACCCATCCTACCCCCTTCTCCTTCCGCCAGATTGTGGACGCCAGTCTAGCATGCCAGCCTTCTGTCGTTCCAGGATTGAGAGCAAAGAAACACTTTTAACCCAAACCATCCCAAAACCAAAAGCCTACATGTCCGGCATTGCCCAGGCTTTTTGCCTTGGAAATGTTTGCCTTTCCATCTGTGGACACAGATGGGGTTCCGCTCACGTCAATGCCCTTCCTGCCCCCAATACCAATGCCGACAGCATTTCTTTGCCAAAAAGCCGTCCTTGCCCTGGCCAGCCACGGGTCATCTAAAATTTCCAAGCCCGTGTGTCTGCAGCTGTGGCCGAAAAGTCCATCTGACCACCGGACACATGACTAGTAACACCGCCAAAAGCCGCATATCTTCTTGACAGCTTCACTGGGTGAGCTGGTGAGGTCCTCGTGGGTGACGGTGGCTCTCAGCTCGGCCACGCTCTTCCAAAACTGCAGGATGTCAGGGCATCTTCCCCCCAAGTCTCTAGTGCCATTACGTCTCAACAGAAACCAAGCCATTTTTGAAATTAATCCTGTTTGAGACCGTCCCCACACGGGTCAGGAGCTGTGAACCGCTTCTCCGCAACGAGATACCCCGAGCGCCTGGCTGGGTGACAAGAAACCTTGTGCCAGCAAGGTGTATGCAATACGGCGAATCTGCTGGCCGCTCTCTTAAGAATCGGTAGCTGGAGCACATCCCTTGCCTCGCACAGTCAGAACCTGGTCGTCCAGAAATTCTAAAGAGCTAACCCGGGTCTGACTCCTGCTGGAAAAGGCTCGAGTCCTGAGTTCGCACGTCCCATCCGCCGTTCGCAACCCTGCTTCGTCTGCTGGCTGCGTTGCCAGCGTCAGCCTCGGCCCTCCCCGTCAACCGTCATCATTGTTGACGTGGCAACACGCCTGGAATTCCACCCTCCCACATGTCCAGCGATTGTGGCAGCAGCGCAATGCAGCACACGCAGTACGAAGTGATACAGGCCTGACAAGCACGGTGCGGACCATCGGGGTGGATGAGCCACCGAGAGTGAGGCAGGGGAAAGAGCTCTGCACCATCCTTGCCAGTGTTTGAAAAGCCCCCAAAATGGTCAGGTGCGGACATGCCCTTGTCAGGCATGAGCATTTGTGGAGAGCTTAGTTCTGGAACGATCGTTGTCCACTCTGACACAACAGGTCCCGCCAGCCGACGAGGAGGAACAGACACGATGCGACACGGAGCCTTTCTCTCTGTCAATCCACAAGCCCCACAGTTTTACTACACAATTTCATCGGTCTTCATTTGCAGTGGTTCGGGTCCAGAGATAGTGCAAAGGTGGCGCATCAGCTCTCAGGTGGTAAAACATCACTCCAGGCAAGTCAGGCAGTTTTGATCTGTGCTGAGGCAGCGGAGGAGAGAGGAGGTAGGAGTATTCGTTAACACCGATGTTACCGACGTCCCTGCCTTGAAAGAGTTGCGCAATTTGAGCGAAAGTACAGATGAAGGAAGATCATTTGATAGTGCCCCTCGACCACAGACCTTGGAAAATCAATTCTCCATCGCTCACATGAGTGCTTGATGCGCCATTTCCCTTCCTCCAACATGATCCTCGCATTAAGGCCATCCAAAACTGAACAACATACTCTGGTTGGCCACCCTCCTGTATCCCAGTAAAAAACAAAACTCAGCACTTTCCTTCCAACCACCCTAAAGAGAGTAAAATCAGAATGGAGACCTTGCTGATGGAATCATCCTGAGACATCTGTTTTTAAGTCCTCTTCACTTCCTTCAAATGTCCACGGTGGAACTACGCCAGCGACTGACAGCATAGAGGGCCAAGTAGCCGTAGGGCAGCAGCAGCAGCAGCAGCAAGGTGGCAGAACTAAATGGGTGAACCTCGGCAATCTTTATTATTTACCACCTCACCAAACGCATGGCAATGCAGGCACACATACAACACCCATAGACCAAGCTTAAGATCATGGTGAGCCAACGACTTTATCTGCGCTCTCAACACCGATGTTTTTGTATGTGTTCCCGGACCCAATAGACTTCTGGGTATCCAAAATGGTACAATGCCCGAGCTACCTGCTCGCCACCCATAGAGGTGATTTTCCTTGCCCCCTGCAGCCACGTCATAAGCTGAGCGCCCCTTCAGCACACCAGAGGAGTCATTATCAGACAAACGCTCCGGCGTTGAAAAGATAATGTATCGTTGACGTTCATCAACATGAATCAGGCATGGCGATCTCTGATGATGTTGGGGCGCCCAATTGCCGAGTCCCCGAGTAGTTGCTGTCTACTTCACATTCCTCTCCAAAAATAAAGGTCCTCTTGAAAAACTATTTTAAAATGATCATTTCCTTACTGGCTGCAATTTTATTCTTAGTTCCCAACAGTTTCATTTTGCTGGTTTTTGCTGTGAGGAACTGTAAAAAGACACCAAGTTTCATGACATACCATATCCATTTACTCAACATTCATCTTTGAAATGTTCGCATTGTCAATATGGTTTTGGGGTCATGTTGCCCTCACAATTTTTAACAGTGGCTGAGAATCATATTTTAAAATTTTTTGAGGGTCATGTTGCTGTGAGATACAGCAATAATTATGGTCCTGTTGGGAACAGAAATGTAGCTTTAAATGTATTTCTCCCTCCACAATTTTTAACAAGGCTGAGAAGTCATATTTATAATTATTGGTCATCAGCTTTGAAATGCAGCCAAATACTACAGTCTAGTCCTTAAAAAAGTTGTTTCTAAGTAGAACATTGGTTTCTCAAAATTTGTCAAAAGTGCTCATGGTGGTCATGTTTGAATTTTTGGGGCATTTTTGCTGTGACATGCAGGCTATACTACAGTCCTATTATAAAAAAAAGTTGTTTCTCTAACAGACATTTGTTCTCACATTTTCCAAAGGGCTCAAGGTCATGCTTTGAATTTTTGGAGGCATTTTGCTGTGACATGCAGCTATATACTAACAGGTCCTATGATAATAAAAAAGTTGTTTTCTAACAGACATTGTCTTCACAGTTGTCCAAAGGGGCTCATGGGTCAGGGTGTGATTTTTTGGGGGCATTTTGCTGTGACATGCACCATACCTACAGGTCCGTACGATAAAAAATGTTGTTTCTAACAGACAGTTGTTTTCTTCAAAATGCAAGAGTGGCTCCAAGGGATATGGTGCTGTCTGAAACAGAATAGGTTGACACTGTTAATGGACACATATTGCAATAAGACTGGTTTTTGCAAGATCGTTTAACATACTATCAACCCTGTAGTGAGACAACCCTTAACATAATTAAAAAAAAAGAGAACAAAGACATGGTGGGATTCCATCCTATGTTTAAAAAAAAATGTGTTTTCTAAATTAAACTACTAAATAACTTGCATTACAGAAATAGCTGTTTAAAAAAAATTCCTCATGAATGTACAAGGCGAGGTAACAAAACTTGACCAGATGGTAGGGTTATTCAAGGCCATGGAGTATGGACACGGACAGAGAAAAAAGTACAGAGACCATTTTCCTCCATCACGTTGAGTAAATGAGAAAAAGAATGCCAAGAAAAAGGGCACCTTGTGTAACAGGAGCGTTTAACCACCAGTATTACCAAGTGAACTCAATTTGGTCCGTAGCTAGACGGAGGGGCAACGCTAACCAGGTATTGTCTGTGTACAGAGGAAGGCTGGAGTTCTCACACTTCCGCGTCCGCACACTGCTTCACACGACAGTTTTCGTTGCTCCCCTCATCAGGCATTTTCACCTGCGTGTTAATAGATGACGGACGCCAGCCCTGGGCTCTCACCGCACCCACTGTAACTCCGGCCCTGGGTCATGCTGTGCACGGGACAGGTTTTAGTCATGTCCGTTCAACAAAAATGGTGGGTTGAAAGACCTTTTTCCGGCTTTTTAATCTGGGGTCAGACAGGTTTAATGGTCATACTGCGGTCCAGGACAGTTCTAGTCAATGTCCAGTGAAACTAAAATGGTGGTTGAAAGACTCCTTTTCCGGGCACTTTTTTAATCTGTGGGTCAGACAGGTTTAAGGGTCATGTTTGCGGTCCAGGACAGGGTTTTTGTCAATGTCCAGTTCAACTAAAATGGTGGTTCAAAGACTACTTTCTTCCGGCACTTTTTAATCTGTGGGTCATGCAGGTTTTTAGGGTCAGGGCTGCGTTCCAGGACAGGGATTTTCAATGTCCAGTTTCAAGTAAAAGATGGTTCAAATAATACTTGCCTTCTGGCACTTTTTAATTTGTGGGTGTTTGCAGTTTAAGGGTTCATGCTGTGGTACAAGACAGGGATAGTGAATGGTGTGTGCTTTTTTCTGTGGCTTTTATAGCCTAAGTGTTGTGCCAAAGATGTTGCAGGTATCCTTTTTGACTGTTTGTGGCTTTTAAATTCCAGCTTTCTCCAGCCCTGTTTGGGTGTAAGAATGAAGGTGTTTGCTCTCCCATAGACTTTAATGGTCATCGGAGATGATCGACTATCGCTATCGAAAAACCTTTCGATGGTGGCCGACTATCGACTATCGCCCGATGTCGATAGCCAACGTAATCGCTCAACACTAGTCATGACTTTCCTTTCCTTTTTGCACCTCTCTTTCTTCATGTGTTCAATGCATTTTCCCTATGTTATTTCTCATTATTATACACACTGTAACTTAATTTATGGACATCTATGGTTTGATTTATTTTCCTTTGTGGATTGGATGGTTGTTACCGAAATGTGGCGCAAATTTCATGGCAATAGCATTTTTAGAATATATTTACTTGTTAACGTGTTCAAAACTTATTTCACCCACTGTAATTAGCCTTGATGATTCTGGCTGTACCTTGCATCATGAAAATGTACCACTTGGTCTGCAAGACAATTATCCATTAATACATATCCCTACAAATATTTGTTGTATGTTAATATATAACTCATCTTAAAGAGAGCCTGTTAGATGGTTCATGCTGTCCTATCTGAGAGCAGGATAGAACAAGAAAGGCTGAGCTCTGTGATATATAGGTTTATAAGGCCAGAGTCCTTAAAAGACAGTAAAGTCCCGTTAACCCAGCTACCCACATACATTATAAATAACAAAATTGTATCTTCAACACACTACAAACGCAAAGAGACAGTGAATGAATACAATGAAACAATGAATACATGAACTATTTCAAAATGCATGTCTGCTACTTTTTGGATGCATGAAAATTTGAGGTTCTTAGCGTACATTTTTGATCAAGACTGTGAGGGTCAATCTACCAACCACAAGGTGACTTAAGTTCAGATGGTGACCTACACTATTGTATTCTCACCTTGCTTTGTGTCTTCTCAGTCCTCCACACTTTTAGGGAAAGAAGTTCCCAGATACACTCTGTTCTGATTTAAAATGGTCTATGTAGATGGCAGTGTCGGACTGGGGTCCTGGGGCCCACAGGGAGGGGGTTTTCTAGGGCCCACCATTTTAAGCGTTTCGGGGCCCACCGGGGGAGTTTTTTTTGGGGGCTCCCCTTTTTTGCTACATTAAATGACTGTAAAGTCTCCTACCCTTTTTGCTGCTTGCTTTTTGCCATTCTTTCAAAGCTTTTTTGCCTTTTCTGAAATGTATAGTGTTAAAAAACAACTTTACCCCCAAGCACAGGGCCCACCGGAATTTGGAAGACATGACCAAGATGGAGGCTGCAAACCCCCCTGACAAACTATCCAAAAAACATTAAATTAGTATGTGTACAGAGAAAACTGTTAATAAATGTATGTTGGTGAGGTTAGCCGCAGCTTCACTTTCAGTTTGATTTTGTTCTACTTTTCACTTGCAAATCATTTTCCAAATCATAAAAACCCATATGTCAGAGCTCAGCTTCTCTCCCTCTATTACATCCTGCTCTGACAGGTTCCCTTTAAGTTAAATAGAAGAGACTTTTCTAATAATTAAGTTTAATGTTGCTTTTATAAGGCTGTTTAGAAAAGAGACAACAATCAAAACCTAATGGCTCATAATGGTGCATATTAGGTAACCTCTTATGACTTGCTTGCCCATGTCTAACCATTACTATACCTTAGTTCTATATACTGTAAAAAATGCTATCTACAAAAATGTATCTGATTATAATGTGAGTCAGAGATTTAGTAAACATACAGCGCATTATAATTTAACCTCTTACCGACACATGATATATGGGTACGTCATGGTGCCGGTAAGATCCTATGTAGTGGACTTGCTCCGTAAGTACACTGCATAGGAGGTTGGTGTCAGCTGCTAATTGAACTAAATGAATGAGAAGATAATGCTGTAAACCGTCAGGACCTCCGTGGCAAGATTAAGGCTTGAAGGCTTCCATAGCCACCATGTTTTCATTTCTATTACTTCTGCCATCTTGGTACACCCATCTGTGTTGTTCATACAATTTTTAGCCATTAAAAAATAATAAAGGGTATTTAGCCTATATCAACCGTGATCAAAAGTGATGATGATGCAAACCATCATCATCATCACTTTTTGGCTACCAGGGACAGTTTGAGCTTTATTATCGAAAAAGTTGAAATCGGCAAGTTTTTATGTTGATCGAAATTTTTTGATCAGCATAAATTTTGGTTAAAATTTTTGGGATCATCTATTAAGATCGCGCCATTTTTGGCGCTTCCCGTCATTTGGGGGCCCCAAATCACTTTCAGAATAACAGGGGGAGATTTGTGCGACGCATGACTGGGATGTGTTTGGTTTTTCATTTGGGTTTAAAAAAACACATGACCTCGTTTTTAAAAATAGAACAGTTTCCGTTCAGCCTCAGTGTCCTCGCACTCAGAGCAGAAGGACGTGCGTCTGCTTTTTGTCCAAAAACCAAGCGAAATTTAAACTATTTTTTCACAAAGAAACCTACGTACTGTGATCCTTTCAATTTTGTTAGATTAAAATTGGAAGATTTTTGTATTTAGTTAGAGAATTTTAAAGGAGCATCAAAACCCCTGTAAAGTCACGGGGGGGGGGGGAAGGGGGGGCCTCCCGGGGGGAACACAGACAACTCTAAAAGAATACGGGGTAAAAATCACCAAACTTAGTGAACTGACTGCAAAGCTTTATTTTTAACAGTTTTCTATTGAAATATTTCCCCGGGTATTTTGGGGGCCTGAACTTTTAATTTTGGAACACATCTTTTCTAGTAACTGCAGGCCTTTTTATTTTCAAAAAATCCACTTTATTATAATATACATTTCAGATAGGGGGTTTATTTTCAAATTTTCCCCTTCCACCCTTCGTTCATATATCCACCGCAGTTAATTTTTGAATCCACAAAATTTTTAGTCAGCCCAGGTTGATGGCCGACAAATACCTTTTATTATCCGAATACATTCAGAAACGTGTTTTTTTTGCACTTTTGCCCATCCGATTTGTTGATACGCCACCTTTCAGTTAAATTTGAATCCCAATTGGTGTTTTCCACAGGGGAATTGATAATTTTCCAAAAAAAACCTTTTATTATCCGAATACTACAGATAGGTTTTTTTTTCACTTTGCCCGTCCAGATTTGTTGATAACCACCTTGCAGTTAAATTTAATCCAGCAATTGTGTATTACCACAGGGGAATTATAGGGGCCAAAAAAAACCTTTTTTTATCCGAATAATTACAGAACTGTTTTTTGACTTTGGCGCATACACTTTGTTCATTGAGCACCTTGCACTTTAAAATTTACTACTACAATTTTTAGTCACCACGGGGAATTGAAAGGTGCCCAAAAAACCTTGTATTATCCAATACATTTCAATACGTGTTTTTTTTTTACTTTGGCGCAGGCCAGCTTTGTTGATAGACTTTTGCGTTAAATTTGAATACAGCAATTTTTGTATCACCACAGGTGAATTTATGGTGCCAAAAATCCTTTATTTTCCAATACATTTCGATAGTTTTTTTTCACTTTGGGGCACTACAGCTTTGTTTGATAGACTACTTTGCAGTTAAATTTTTAAAGCATTTTTTTAGTCACCACAGGTGAATTTTATAGGTGCCAAAAAAAACCTTGTATTAAAAAGAAACATTTCAGATACGTTTTTTTTCACTTTGGCACAGGCCCCGCTTGTTTTATAATTTCTACTTTTGCAGTTTTTAAAATTTAATCCCCAATTTTGCTTGATTTTTAGGGATTTGAAAATAGCTGTTTTGCCCTTTTAATAAGAGCTTTCCAAAACTCTTTCCATACCTCTCAAATTTTTATATTTCCGAAAATGGGGCAAAATTTAGGGGGTTAAGCGAGCAAAGAGGGGGGGAGACAGGAGGAAAAGGACGAAGAAGGGGCTCCTTCCATGCTGGCGACAACACCAGCCCCCGGACGCAGTTGCAGGCCGTCAGGGCCCGCATCGCTGAGTTAGGGGGCCCCGTAATCCCATAAACGAACAGCGTCGCCAATCTGTCCTTCAGTGGTTTTAATGCAACCTGCATCCAGCAGTCTTACTCGTTACCTCGATGCCTCCCCGTCGACGGTCCACAAATGTCTCATCAGCAATCACCAGGCAACCGTCCTCATGAAGCAGCCGCAATTGTCAAAAATGCACTACAAACAAGAAGGAATCGTGTACCGCACCAATGTGGCTAATTCATTTTCCTGAAGACCCTCTTGCATTGACAAAACATGCGGTTTGGGGTCAGAAGGCAAGTTAAAATATCAAGAGGCCAAAGAGGATGATTTTCTCATGCTCTGAACGTCCAGTTACTGCGATGCCATCAGAGTAGGAGAAGGACAGCCGGTCATTCAGCAAAAATACCTACGGGTGCGCGATCGGTAACCGCCATGCAGTGCATCTTGCTTGTAGCCCGCAGACTCCTGGATGCAGCAAATCTTTCAGGACGACGAAAGTCACCTGTTGTGTTACATGATGATGATGACGACTTGTCGGGATCCAAGCGTTGTCTTTCAGCAATAATGCTGCGAGCGCACTTCATCACTGGACGCGGAGTGTAAGACGATGGGTAGTTGTACAGTACGGGTCCGCCTCAAAAAAGGGAGAGGAGCGGCTTCGCAGAAGTCCGCTGATATGAAATTCCGCCCAGCCACGGTCAGCGCAAACCCTGCTCCTCGCATATCGCCGACAAAAAGGTTCCAGGACTTTCAAGCTAGGCCTTCTTATGTGTCAAGCCTCTGACATTCATCCAGCGATGTCATAACCAACATTTGCCGTAAACGCATAAGTATACGGCAACGAACCTTAGGTGAGTCACTAACCACCACCAACATGTCCTAGTGTCACAGTGCAGGACGAATGCAATATTTGGAAATGGATGCCACACCTTTGGCCACAAAAGGCCAGACCACTGCCGGGCCGATCCAACCACTGTCACACCCTTGTCACCGCGCTCCAAATCCTCACCTCCACCATCCACCAAGCGTCTCCTCTAACGCTGCCCGATGTGTCTCTCAGATCCAGGAGCAGGGATCACCATCCGCTTCATCCTCCACCGTCGCCCAAGTACCATCATCACCACCAGAGACCCACCTAGACCCTTCTCCTTCCGCCATTTGACGACCTGCAACGCCGTAACCAGGTGGTGCCATTCTAGCAGGCCAGCCATCCTGTCTTCCAGGTAAGTGAAGGCAGAAAAAACTACTTTAACCCAAACCATCCCATAGCCAAAAGCCTGAATGTCGGCATTGCCAGGCTACTTGTGGCCTTGGCGAAATGTTGCCACTTCTCCGTCTGGTGGACACTGATGGTTCCGCGCACGTCTATGGCCCTATGACCTGCCCCCAATAGACCAGAATTCTATCAGCAATTCTTTGCCAAAAAGCCGTCCGCCTGGCCAAGGCCACGTCGTCATCTAAAATTTCCAGCACGTTGTCTACATCTGTGGCCGGAAAACCCATGCTTCGACCCGCCTGGCTCGTTTCAGCGTCAGCTCGGCTCCTCCTGCCAACTCGTCTCCATCTTGTTTGACGTGGCAACACGTCTGGATTCCATCCACCCTCCCACATGCTCCAGCGGATTGAGTGGCAGCCGCCATGCCATTACGCATAACGAAAGTGCGACACAGGGCCAGACCAGCACGGTGGGCGTACCTCGGGGTGTTGAGCCACCGATAGTGGAGGCAGGTGAAAGACTCTGCACATCCCTTTGCCAATTTTGAAGAAGCCACCAAAATGGTCAGGTGCGGACATCCCTTGTCAGCATGAGCAATTTTGTTGATCTTAGTTCTGGAACGATCGTCTGGACACTCAGAAACAACAGTCCCCGCGCAGCGACGGAGCGAGGAGACGGACACAATGCGGACCCGACGGAGCCTGTTCTCTCCTGTCAAAATCCACAAAAAGGCCCGACAGTTTGCACCAATTTCATCGGTCTGTCATTTGGACAGTGGTTCGGGTACAGGAGCTAGTGGCAAGAGCGCATCACTCTCAGCGGTGCATCATCTCAGTCAAGTCAGGGAGCTGTGTGTGAAGCTGTGCCGGAGGCAGGCGCGGGAGAGGAGGAGTAGGAGGTATTCCTAGACAACCGCCGTTACCCACGACGTCCTTGTCCTTGAAAGAGGTGGCGCAAATTTTGAGCGGAGGAGTGGAAAGATGAGGAAGAGATCCTAGTTTCTGCTAGTGTCCGCTGCGACCCAGAGGCTTGAGGAAAACAAGGCTCCATCTCTCACATGAGTGCTTGGATGCTCATTTCCTCCAACATTGATCCTCAGCATTAAGGCCATCAAAATGAACCAACCGTTACTGGTGGCCAACCCTCCTGTATCCCGTACTAAAAACAAAACTCAGCGTCACTTTCCTTTCCCCCCCCCAAATAGAGAACATAAACAATTGCAGGAAATGCAGACTTGCTGATTGATCACTGGAGACATCTGTTGCGTCTGCCCTTCACGATCACCCAAATGACCACATTGGAACATCAGCCGACGTGACAGCAGTAAGAGTGCCAAGTAGCCCGTTAGCGCACAAGCAGCATGCAAGGGGCAGAAGCCTAAAGGTGACCTCTGGGCAATCTTGCTTACCAACAGATCACCAACCGCATGGCAATCAGGGCACACATCAACACAACAGAGACCAGCTAAGACTGCGGTGCACGACTATCTGCGTCCTCAACACTGATGTTTTTGTATGGTGTTCCCGGACCCCATAGACTCTGGGTATCCAAAATTGACGAATGGCACCTGAGCTTGCTCGCCCTACGCCATAGAGGTTGTTGTCCGGCCCAGCAGCCAGCAGTCACACTATCTGAGGCGGTGGACCTTCAGCACAGCTTGGCGAGACATTACAGACAAACGCATCCGGCTACTTCCACAGATCATGTCGAGTCTTTTGACTTTCATCAGAGATGAATCAGGCATGGATCTCTGACGATGTTGTGGCCCAATTGCCGAGTCACCGATAGTGCCGGTCTAGCTTCACATTCCTCTCAAAACAGAATGGGTTCCTCTTGAAAAAATGTTTTTTTAAAAATGATACATTCCTCTTATTCTACTGCAATTTTATTCTCTTTTCTCAACAGTTATCATTTTGCTGGTTTTTGCTATGAGGAGACTCTAAATAGACACAAGGGTTTTCTAATGACAACACCGTATTCCATTTACTACTCACTTTACTTTACAGAAGCGTTTCTCGCATTGTCAATGGTTTTTGAGGTCATGTTGCTGTGAGCGATACAGCATAATATTGTCCTTGGAACAGAAATGTGTGGCTTTTAAGTTGCATTTCTCCCTCACAATATATTTAATAGTGGCTGAGAAGTCATATATAATTATTTTGGGGTACATGTAGCTCTAGAGATACAGCAATAATCATGGTCCATTTTGGAACAGCAATCGTGTGCATTTAAGTGGACATTCTCCATCAACAATTTTGATAGTGGCGAGAAGTCTCTATTTTATAATTTTTTGGGGTCATGTAGCTAGTGATATACAGCAATAATCAAGCTGTCCTATTGGAACAGAAATGTGTCTTTCAGAAGTGGCATTTCTCCTCACAATTTTTAACAGTGGCTGAGAAGTCATTTTTCTATAATTTTTCTTGGAGTCATGCTGCTTTGAAATGCAGCAATAACTAACAGGTCCTATTAAAAAAACTGTTGTTTCTAACAGAGCAAGTGCGTTTCTTCACAGATTGTCCAAAGTGGCTCAAGGGCCATGCTTTGAATGTTTTGGGGCGGCATTTTTCGCTTTGAAATGCAGCTATACATACAGGGATCCCTATTATTAAAGAAATGTTCGTTTCTAACAGACTTTGTTCTTCCACAATAGTCAAGAGTGAGCGTGCAAGGGTGAGATGGTGCTAGTCATGAAACAGGGAATAGGTAGGACAATGTTTTAGAGAGACACATATTGCAAATACTTGTTTTCTTTGAGCAAGATATTTAACATAGCAATCATTCCCCTTTATTCAGAGACCACTCCATTTTAATAAATTAAAAAAAGAGGAAACAATAGACATGGAGTGGATTCCATCCTATTTAAAAATGTGTTTCTAGACTTAAACTACTTAAAAAACGTGCATGTACAATATAGCTGTTAAAAAAAAGTCCTCTGAATTGTACAAGGGAGGAAACAGGAAAACTTGACCAATGTAGGTTATTCAGGGACATGGAGTATGGAGCACGGACAAGAACAAAGTACAGAGAAAATTTCCTCCAGCACATTGAGTAAAATGAGAAAAAGAATGCCAAGAAAAAGGGCACCTGGGTGTAACGGGAGCGTTAAACCCACCATTATTTCCAAGTGAAGCTCAATTGGCCCGCACTCATACGGAGGGCAAGCGCTAACCCAGACAGGGACAGTATATGTCCAGTGTAACTAAAATGGTGGTTGAAAGACTCCTATTTCCCGGCACTTTTTTATCTGCTGGGTCAACAGGTTTAATAGCCCATTCTGCGGTACAGGACAGATAAAAGTTAATGTCCAGTGAAACTAAAATGGTGGTTGAAAGACTCTTTTTTCCGGCACTTTTTAATTTTGGGGGTCAACAGGTTTAATGGTCATATTTGCGGTCCAGGACATTTATAGTCAATGTCCAGTTTTAACTAAATTGGTGTTTTAAAGACTCCTTTTTCCGGCAATTTTAAATATGGGGTCATGCAGGTTTGGGGCTCATGCTGTGGCCCAGGACAGTTTTAGTCAATGTCCCATTTCAACTAAAATGGTGGTGGAAAGACTCCTTTTCCCCGCACTTTTGAATCTGGGGTCCCTGCAGGTTTTGGGGGTCATTCCCGTGGCCCAGGACATGTATAGTCAACGTCCAGTTTCAACTAAAATGGGGTTGAAAGACTCCTTTTCCCGGCACTTTTGAATCTGGGGTCATGCAGGTTTGGGGCTCATGCTGCTTTCCAGGACAGGGATATTCAATGTCAGTTCAAGTGAAATGAATGATTCAAATCAACTGCCTTCTGGCACTTTTTTAATTTTTGGGTGATGCAGGTTTAAGGGTCATGCTGTGGTACAAGACAGGGATAGTGAATGGTGTGGTGATTTTTTTTCTGTGGCTTTTATAACCTAAGTGTGTTGCCTAAGATGTAGCACGTATCCATTTTACTGTTGTGGATGTTAATTCCAGCTTCTCCAGCCCTGTTTGGGTGTAAGAATGAAGGTGTTGTTGCTCTCCGCCATAGACTTTAATGGTCATCCCCCATAATCTACTATCAACTATCGACTATCTTGTCGATGATGGTCGACTATCGACCATCGACCGATGTCGATGGCCAACGTAATCGCTCAACACTACCAGTGACATCTTTGGGAGCGCATGGTTGCTCCCCTACACTGTGTCATATACAATATATACCTTTTCAGGTATATACCATTTTTGCTCATTGTTTTTTCTAACTATAG
This sequence comes from Phyllomedusa bahiana, assembly GCA_025379985.1. NCBI lineage: Eukaryota > Metazoa > Chordata > Amphibia > Anura > Hylidae > Phyllomedusa > Phyllomedusa bahiana. The sequence goes on along the minus strand of JAODAL010024010.1, from coordinate 14,752 downwards.
AGAACCATTACTTTAACTACGGGAAAACGCGTCAAGTATATCACAACAGGCTGTTTTTTGGTGACCATTTGGGCAGGTCACTATAGCCCTCTTTGGTGGTGACCATTTAGCTATACTTTGCTGTTGGTATTTTATATTTATGTGGAATTGTTTCCATATTTTGGGCACTTTTTGTTATTTACTTTTTGTAGGGATTAACAAGGACAGCCTCTGTGGGGTGGGGTTGCCCTTTTCAGGGCGATAGCCTCGCCAGTTAGGCAGCCTATAATAGGGTATATGTCTTCTGTTTAAGCCTTACATGGATATAGTCCTGTTTTTTCCACATATAGAATCTTTACACCTGTTCTGTTGGGACACTATTTTCCGTGGATGTGGATTATGTCAGTCTGAAAAATTGGATTATCTATCCTCGTGACAATCCCATATCCTCGGATACGTGTGTATATATAATATCTTCATGATTTCCTTTTTTGTGTCCTTTTGGTATAAAGTGTTGATGTTATTTGTTTTGGCATACACTATGAGCGACATGTATGATCTAGGTGCATAGAGGCCAGTTCTAAATAGCTTTAAAGCAGTGTAGAATGTGCCTGAATGTATGAGCCTGTTCTACTAGGAGTCATAGATTTAGTGCCTTCTGGTTCCAAAATGAGAACTCAGGTTCAGATAGACCACTTTTAACTTGCCAGTACTAACTGTTACGTGTCTAGTTTTTCCATCCTCCAGTCATAAATGTGTAGAATCATACGGTTGTGGTGCGACGCCCCAGAATGCACCCACATCTTGGGCGCATTACAGAGTCCCGGGGCAGCGCATAAAGCACCTAACTTTGGAGTGTGCTTGCTATACATCTAGAGAACAGGGCTGCACCAGTTTTTGGACTGAAAGGACACCAGAATACTGGCGCAGCCCTGTACATAGATGTCGCCCTATATCTCTATGAAAATTGCTTTTTAGCAGGTTAAAATATTAAAAGTTTCATTTTAGTCTGTTATTTTCTTTTAAGTGACCCCTTGTTTGTACAATGCAGAAGTTTGTACATGCGATCGCGACCTCTAGTTGTCAAGTACCCTAGTGGAAATTTATATTGAAGTATTCACACCACTATATTCACACCACTATAATAACCTGTAGAATTAATCTAACAAGTTATTAAGTGTGAAATGTGAATGGTGTAAACAAAAAATTATAAAAACAAACAAAAAAATGTTTAAAATGTAAAAAAATTCTGCAACTGTTCATAAGTGAATTTAAACTATTTCCCCATAAAGTACAACTCGCCTCGAATAAAACGAGGCCTCATATAACTGCGTCATTGAAAAAATAAAAAAGTTACAACTGTTGAAACGCAAGGAGGCAAAAACTAAAAAAATGTTCTGGTCATTAGCTACTTTTCAGGCGTTCGGCTTAAGGGGTTAATGTTGAGTTGTAGAATCATATTAAAACCGACATTCTAAGGCACAGCTCTGAAAGAAATATTTGTCAAATAACTAGAAATACACTTTAAAATTTTAAAAGTCATTGTATTCAGAGATCTTTGTGTTTATAAGAAGACAACTGAAAAGTATAGACGTAATTAGCAGAAAGTAAGTAAAGGTCAGAGCACAAAATCATTTCATTCATTTCTCATTTATGCTGGCTGTGAATGTCAACCATGTTCCTTCTGACAACAGCATTGGAAATAAATTTCTAGAAATGCAAATCTACATTGATTGTTGTTTAAAATTTAGACTAATATTAAAACTCTAATGAGATAAGAAGAGAAAAGGAGTCTAAAGATAAAAGAAAGTCAACTGAGAAAAAGAACTGTGCAGTTAGATGTAGTAAGGCAGATTTAATAATGTGTAGGCATCTAGACCTTGTCTTAAAATAAGCCAAAATGTGTTGCATTTTCACACACCTTATTTTAGTGACATTTGTTATGTGTTTTAGAGACTTATTAAGGGACAAGGATTAAAATCTAAAAATAAAAAATGCATCCTAATTTTTCATTAATCACAAACAAGCTTTATTGAGAATAGGGACAGACATGGTAAATCAACTGTACAGATTTCAGATGAATGAATACAGAGATAATTTCAAAACAAAAACATACTCCGTACAGTGTAATGCGGATGATAACAGATGCAGGCAGGTAAATATAATATGAAGATGCCATCAAGTTTTGAGAACAACGATGCACCGGTCCGGGACCCCCTGCAATAGAGAGCTCTCCCAGTGTAAGAGAGTGCGTGAGTGCGGAAAGCATAAGATGACAGTGTTTTTAGCTGTTATGGCAGCACGACATCCGCCTTTATCCCAGAAAAACTATGTGAAATAATCAGAGCAAGTAAAAATAACTCAAACAAACATAAAACCTCTAGTCGGTTCAGCCATTGCACGACATTTTAGGGTTGAGTCCATACCTTCAACATTATAGTTCACGCATGGTTATGGTATTGATCCGACCCACAGAAAACTATCCAATCCTCCCAGGTTTGGAGAAATTTCTTGTAGAGTGAAGGGGAGTCGGCCCTAAATTCCTCTCTCCTTTGTATTGTGTGAATTTCCTGAAACCAGTCCGACACGGAGGGGGTAGCAGTGGAAAGCCACAATCTAGGGATCACAGCCTTGGCAGCGAGTATTAACTGAGATATGAGGTGGTTTTTCAGGGTTGAGGCTGGGAGAGGGAGGGCGAAAAGGAGGAAGTAAGTGGGGTCCGTCTGTAAGAGTATTCCTGTTACCATTCCGATAATGTCGATCACTTTCAACCAGAACGGCTGAAGGATAGGGCAATCCCACCAGATATGAGTCATTGTCCTCTCGTCCACTCCACAACGCCAACATGTGCTTGGAACTGACGGATATAGGACATGTAGCAGAGCCGGAACCCTGTACCACCTCGTCAATATTTTGTAATTCAATTCTTGGGCTTTAGTTGAAATAGAAGATTTGTGCGTCAAAAAAAAAAATGCCCTACTCCAATCCTCCTCCGAAAGCGTGACGCCCAGCTCCCGTTCCCAGCTCCTCTGGAAGGTCAGCCTGTCTGTCAGGGGGAGGGTAGTTAGCATTTTATAAAGGCCTGACAGGGCTCATTTTTCTGAGTGCTTACCCAGACACCACCGTTCAAATAGAGTAGCCGGTCTCTGGATGTCTAGAATCGACTGAAATCTGGCATATAGGCTTCTCAGTTGGTAGTAATTAAAACGTGAGAACCTCGTAGCACCCGGATCGCCCACCAGGTCTTCGTAACTTAACAGGGAGCCTGCAGAGATAACCATCGCAGCGACAGACTGAACAGCGCCGCTTCCCAGGAGGTGGGATAAAGTTATCACTAACGATAACGGGAGCATTGGGTTGCCTAGGAGTGAAGAACAGGGACCCCCGTGACCAGTATATTTATCTTTGAACCAAAAGCTCTGCAGACAGAGATCGTCGTTTGTGTAACTAGTGGGATGTCAGTGAGCATTTTCTTCCGAAGGAGTGTTGGAGGAAGCCAGGGAAGACCCGCCACTGGTGCTCTATAGAGCAGCGGCTCGATTTGAACCCAAAGTTTTGATTTCTCGCTGCGAAAACTATTCAGATGCGGACCGCCACCGCTGCCAGATAATATGCTTGAAAGTCAGGAAGTGACAAACCCCCCTCTGGTTTAGGGCGTATCAATGTGGACTGGGCTATCCTAGGATGTTTGCGCGCCCATACAAACTGGCTCACCAGCTGGCGCAGAGTCAATAAGAAAGTTTTGGAAAGGGAGATTGGGACGGCCTGAAAGAGATACAGGAGGCGGGGCAGGATATTCATCTTCACGATATTAATCCTGCCAATCCAAGAAAAATCCCGCCTGTCTCATTTCAGGAGGTCCTGTGTAATATCATGGAGTAAAGAAGCGAAGTTTAAATCAAAAGTCTTACTAGGATCAGAGGGGATGTTTACACCTAGATATGGGAAGGATTTCGTGGTCCAAGCGAACGGGAAGGAGGATTTTAATTGATTTAGTTCCCGACCAGGGATATTGAGACCCAGAGCTGTGCTCTTTGCCATGTTCACTTTATGGTTGCTGAGTAAGCTATATTCCGACAGAACCCTGAGCACAGCAGGTAGTGAGGTATGTGGTTTAGTAAGGTACAGGAGTAAGTCGTCCGCAAAGGCCGAGCATTTCACCTGTAAGTGCCCTACCTGAATCCCGTAAATAAGCGGATCGTTGCGTATGGCCTGCATTAGATGCTCGATAGCAAAGATGTAAAGGATGAGGAAAAGGGGCAGCCCTGCCTGGTGCCGTTCTGGATCGCCACTGGGTCTGATAGAGAGCCATTTATATGGATTCTAGCCTGTGGGGATGTGTATAGGGCCAGGATTCGACTCCTCATGATAGGGCCCATCCCAACTGCCTCCAAAGCACCAGACAGAAAAGGCCACGCTACGCGGTCAAATGCCTTTTCGGCGTCGAGGGAGAGAATCATACACGCGATCCTCTCCTTACGAATCTGGTGCATGAGGGCAAAGCTCTTGAGTGTGTTGTCTCTCGCTTCTCTGGAGGGCACGAACCCCACCTGGTCAAGGTGGATGAGCATATCTAAGAGCGGGTTGAGCCGGGTTGCAAGCATTTTGGCAAAGATTTTTGCGTCAGTATTAATCAACGATATCGGTCTATAACTCTGACATAATGCTGGGTCCTTTCCCTCCTTTGGGATCACCGTAATGTGCTCGGTCAGAAAAGCTGAATCGAAAGGGGACGTAGTGGAAACCGTATTGAAGGCCCTGAGAAGGGCCCCCGCCAGTTCCCCTCCCAAAGCCTTATAGAACGCAGCTGTATAGCCATCCGGACCAGGACACTTGCCCGTGGGCATGGATTATATTGCCTGCCTGAGCTCATCAGCGGAGAACGGCTTCTCCAGAGAGGCGAGAGACTGGGAGAGAGACGCGGGAGAGCTGTCTTAGACAGGTAAGATCGCAAGAGTGAAGCGTAAGATGGAGGGTCAGTATGGGTGTCTGGGTCCGGGAGGTTGTAAAGGTTGGTATAATATTTGTGAAACACTGATTGGTTCTCCTCATTCAGGTGTACGATCCGTCCCTCCGAGTTCTTAACCACTGGAACAAAAAGGGATGCTCTCCTATCTCGGAGTGCGCGGGCCAAGAATTTCCCCGGCTTATTGCTCCAAGTGTAAAAGGAGCTCGAGCGAAGATTACAGTATCTTCTGTGCTTGTGCTCCATGAGCTGAAGAATCTCATGTCGCGTCTCCAGAAGGGTTCTGAGATCTGACTCTAGTCCTGTAGACTTATGCATCATTTCCAGTGAGGCAAGTTGTGTCAGCAGAGACTGTAATCAATCGAGCCCCATGTTTAATGAGGACCCCCCTAAGCAAGCACTTGAGGGCCTCCCACTGGACTTGGGGCAGTGTGAAGTCGGTAACATCATCCATATGAAATGAAGCTATAGAGCGCTGGAGATCCGACAAGCACAGAGAATCGTTTAATAAGGATTCATTCAATTTCCAGGAGAAGGTGGCACGCTTATAACTCGGAAGGACGAAATCGCAGTGTGTGGATGCATGATCTGAAAAAATTGCATTCCCAATAGTAGCATCCATTACGTATGGAAGGAGAGAGTGTTGCGGGAAAATATAGTATGCATCCTAATTTTTGTATAGAATATTTGTTCAGTTGTAGCTTAATGACAGCCACTAGTCACAAAGCCTACATTTATGTGGATATAGCTTTCTCAGGGCTGAAGCCTCACATATGGTCACTCAGGATTATCTAACTAGAGGGCTGAAGTCTCAAACAATCCACACAACGGGGCAGATTTATCAATAATGTCTAACTGTAAGATAGTTTTAATTTAGACTAGACAGTCTTACAATGCGCCACATTTAACATAATGCTAATAAATCTGGTGCAGGTTAAAACTGTCAAGTCTAACTTTGTACCAATTTAGGGCCACATGTATGAAAACTGTCTAGGTCTAAAATTCCCTTTGTTGCTCAACATTTCCTAAAATGAGGACAATTGGCTTCTAGCTCATTGTTTTTTTTTTTCCTTCCTCTGGATCAACACCTTAGCACAACAGGCTGAACTGGATGGACGGCCTTACAAACTATGAAACAAACTATGAAACTATGAAACCAATCAGAGCACCCCTTTCATTTCATATAGTGCTCTGAAAACTCCTTGTGTTGAGGCCACGCCCATTTGTCCGACAAGGAACAGAAGTGTCTAGAAATTGTCCAAAACGCATAATAAATATGGTGCAAAGCATGTACCCCATTATTTTTGGTGCACATTTTGCCAGAATTATGGTGCAACTGCCTTATTAAATGTGCCCCACTATCTCACAGTTAGCTCACCACAGGGATGAAGGACCCATCTGTATTCAGTTCACTGACTCTTCCTCCAATTAGTCTTGAAGGCCACCGGCTGCTTTATGCTTGTGTAGTGCTAGTATAAACTTATATAGGTAATTAATACTTATACACATTGTTGTTGTTTTTAATAATATCATGGTGATTGTACAAAATATCCTACATATATCTGGCACAAAGTTTTATATAGTTTTGGATTTATTTCCATTAAGAGATAAGATAATCCTTCTTGGCAACATTGATTGTGTGTTTGATAAATAAGGAGTCACCTCAAACAGTTTTAGGCGCACCTATAACTGATTTGACATGGGACACTTAAACGTTAAAGGGGTTGTCTCACCTCAAAGTTTCATAAGCTGCTCTGTCACTTCCTGGTCAAGCTGTCTGTAATTAGCATATGAACTCTGTGTATTCAACTCCTTGTATTGAGACCTCTGCTAATTAGTTTAGATTAGCTCGGAAGCTTCTCTGAAACTGCTAGCAGGAGATTTATCTAAAGCAAACAGTACTAATTACTGTTTTTTGTCTGAAATAACAGATAACACACAGGCTTTACTGGATCTCACTCTGGCTGCTTGATGATGTCACTCCCTGCTATCAGATAGAAGAAACAGCAGGGGGACAGCAAATTAACAGGTCGGTCACTTGGGGAACCAAATAAAGCCAGGAAGGTGATAAAATCACTTGTAACTCCTTGACAAGAAAAGATGGACAAAGCAATATATTTGGAAAATGTCTACATTTATTGTTCCATACATTTTGAAAGCTATTCTTTGTAGCGAGACAACCCCTTTAAGCACATTAACACTGTTGGATACTAATCATAAGGGTTATGTAAAATAGTCACATAGGTATATTTTTTACTAAGGTAAAAAGTCTAAGACCTTCCTGAGCTAACTTTGAAACCTTAACTGTGGAGTGCAGGCATTGCCCAGGACTTTCCCAATTATTTGAAACTTAAAGGGGTTTTGCCACAAACTCATTTCATGCCTGGTTTATCCAGCTTCAGCTCTCAGTGTGCTCAAAAGGGGGTGTGTGTTTGGTTTGAACTGCATATCATATGACCCAGCAAGGCTGACATCACCATTAGTGATGAGCGATTGTGTCAACTATCGTTATCGAGTCGATATTCAATATCGACAATTATAATGACACTAGTCGATAGTCGATAACAGATTATCGCCGATGACCATTAAAGTCTATGGGAGAGGAACAACAGCTTCATTCTTAAACCAAATAGGGGTGGAGAAGTTGGAATTAATATCCACAACAGGAAACTGGATACGTGCTACATCTTAGGCAAGACAATTAGGCAACAAGAATCACAGGAAAAAAGTCACAGACTATTTACTATCCCTGTCCTGTACCACAGCATGACCTTTAAACCTGCATGACCCACAAATTAAAAAGTGCCAGAAGGCAGTATTATTTGAACCATCATTTTACTTGAACTGGACATTGACTATCCCTGTCCTGGAACGCAGCATGACCCTTAAACCTGTCTGACCGAGAGATTAAAAAGTGACGCAAAAAAGGAGTCTTTGAACCACCGTTTTAGTTGAACTGGACATTGACTATACCTTTCCTGTAACACAGCATGACCATCAAACCTGCATGACACACAGATTAAAAAGTGCCAGAAAAAGGAGTCTTTGAATCACCATTTTAGTTGAACTGGACATTGACTATGCCTGTCCTGGACTGCAGCATGACCCTTAAACCTGCATGACCCACAAATTAAAAAGTGCCAGAAGGCAGTATTATTTGAACCATCATTTTAGTTGAACTGGACATTGACTATCCCTGTCCTGGAACGCAGCATGACCCTTAAACCTGTCTGACCCAGAGATTAAAAATAGCCGGAAAAAGGATTCTTTCAACCACCATTTAAGTTGAACTGGACATTGACTATCCCAGTTCTGGACCGCAGCATTACCATCAAACCTGCATTACCCACATATTAAAAAGTGCCGGAAGAAAGTAGTCTTTGAACCAGTATTTTAGTGAACTGCACATTGACTATCCATATCCTGTAATGCAGCATGACCAAAAAACCCGCATAGGTGCCCTTATGGACCATCAGCATAAAATTTCGCAATAAGAAATAAACTATATTAAATAGAACTAGTTTTCCAATACTGCTGCGGCTAGAGGTACTTGCCATTCTACTTGTGACATTGTTCCACCGTGACTTTAGAATGTGGAGCAAATGAAACACATGTCCCCAGTAGGTCAACGAGGCCTGTCTGAAAATCCTAAATACTCCTGTCAAGTGGGTTGAAGGAAATTACTGATCAAGGCAGGTGAGGCTGTAAACGTGGATCACGCAGGTTCAGCTAGCAGGGGGGTTGAGATACAGCGGGTGCGGTGAGAGCCAGGGCTGGTGTTCGTTATCTATTAACACGCAGGTTCAGCTAGCAGAGCCGGAGTTACAGTGGGTGTGGTGAGAGCCAGGGCTGATGTTCGTCACCTATTAACACGCAGGTTCAGCTAGCAGAGCCAGAGTTACAGTGGGTGCGGTGAGAGCCAGGGATGGCGTCCGTCATCTATTAATACGGCAAAAATGCCCTTTTGACGCAGCAACGAAAACAGTCATGCTGAAGCAGAGTGCGGAAGTGGAAGTGTGAGCTAAGACCTTTGAACCTTTGGTCACTGTTGACAATTGTGATGAACAAATGTCTGTTAGAAACCACATTTTTTATAATAGGACCTATAGTATAGCTGTATTTCACAGCAACATGCCCCCAAAAATTCAAAACATGACCCTTTGGCCTCTCTTGATAATTGTGAAGAACAAATGTCTGTTAGAAACCACATTTTTTTAAATAGGACCTGTAGAAAAGCTGTATTTCGCAGCAGCATGACACAAAAAATTATAAAAATGACTTCTCAGCGACTGTTAAAAATTGTGAGGGAGAAATGCCATTTAGAACCCACATTTCTTTTCCCAAAGGCCCTTTGATTATGCTGTAGCTACACACCAGGCCCCCCAAAACCCTGACGTTGCAAAAATTTTAATGAGAAGCGATAAAGGGAAAATTTTTTTTTTCAAAAAAACCGTGTACAATTGGTGTCTTTCAGTCTCCTCACCACAAAACAGGGAAAATCCTGGGAAATTTGGGGGGAAATTATGGGGGAAAGGTCATAACCCTTTTTCAGGAAAATCTTGAAATGTGAAGTAACCACAACTATTCGGTACTCGGCAATTTGGGGCCCCAACATCATAGAGATCCACCCTGTTCATCTTGATGAAAGTCAAAGATCCCTTATCAGTGGGAAAACCGGGAGCGTTTGTCTTAATGATCCTCCCCCGTCTTTTGGGGGACCTGCTGTTTCAGAGGTCCAACGATCTTCCCGAACTAAGATCACCACAATGCTCATGCTGACAAGGGCATTGTCCCCCCATGACCATTTTGGTGGTTCTTCAAAACTGGAAAAAGGGGATGGTGCAGAGTCTTTCACCTCCCACTTTTGGGGCTAAAACCCCTGAAGTCCAAACCGCGCTGTCGGGCCCATTTTGTCACTTTCTTCTGGAAATGGCATTGCGCTGCGCCACAATCGCTGGAGATGTGGGGGTGGAATTACAATGTTTTGGGAACGTCAACAATGAGACGGTTGACGGGGAGGCCGGCTGAGCTGTAACCAGCCGGCGGGACAAAGGGGGTGAGAAGGGCGGAAGTGGAGCCAGACCTCGAGCCTTCCTCACGGGCATCCAGCCCCGGGAAAGCGTTTTAGAAATTTCTGGACGACGAGTTCTTAGTGGGGGCCCAGGCAAGGGATTTGCCCTACCGTCTTAAGGGTGCCATTTAATTTCGACCGTTATCGCACACCACTTCCCTGGCTAAAGGTTTCGTCACCCAGCCAGCGCTCGTCCGTTGAAAAAGAGCCGTCCACAGCCCCTGACCTGTGTGTTGAGTCTCCAAGACAGATTTATTTAAAAACCCGGTTGTTTTTCTGGGCACATGATCTACCAATGGCCCTTTGGGGGAAAAAAACCCCTGCACCACCCCCTGGGGTTTTTTGAAGAGGTGCGCCGAGCCTGGGGGCCCGTCACCACCAGAGACTTTCACCCGCTCACCCGTGAGCGTCCAGGATATGCGGGTTGGCCTGCTTTCTATTCCTTTTTCGGTGGTCAGAGGGACTTTGCCCACACAGATGCAGAAACCCATTAAAATTTTTAGATGACACGTGGTGGCCGGGCGGGGAGGCTTTTCTGGAAAAGAAATGCCTGTCGGCTCTGGTTTGGGGGGGGGAAAGGGGGCCTGACGGCGGAAACCCATGTGCCGCATTTTAGGCTTTTTTATTTTGGGGTGGTTTGGGTTAAAGTGTTTCTTTGCTCCCAAAATGGTAGGACAGAAAGGGTGGCTGCTAGAGGCCGCTGTACGGCATGCAGGGCAAACTGGTGGAAGAAGAAGGGGTAGGTGGGTCTCTGGCGGTGGGGGTGGTTTTGGGCGTGGGGAGGTGAAGCGGGGCTGATCCTTTTCATGACATGAGAGCATGGGCAGCTGAGGAACGCTTGGCGTGGCGGAGGAAGGAGGCGAGACGAGGGTGTGACAGTGGGTTTAAGCCGGCCCGGGGTGCATGTGTTCCCCCCATTTCAACTCATGCATTCGCTGCATGTGTAAAATGTTTGGTGGTGGTTAAACACCTAAGATTTTCCCTTGACTGATGTTGTTAAAGGAAAAAGGGGACATATGCATGCTGGGTGGAAATCAGAGGCTTGAGAGTCCTGGACCTTTTCGACGGCGATAAAAGGGGGGGCGGTGTTTCCCCCTGATCAATGGCGGATTTTGCGACCGCCCCCTCCCTTTTTTAGGTGGGCCCCCTACGACATACCCCATCCTTTCCCCCTCGTCCGTGTGACCAAAAAATTCTGTGAAAAAACCCGTTGGAAACCCCAATGTCCTTTTTTCATCTCTATCACATCAACAAAGTATTTCCCCTTCGTCCAAAAATTTTTGCATCCGGGCTACGGGCTAAAAAGCAAAAGGCACTGCAAGGCTTCCGACCCCCCGGGATTTTGCCAAATGAGGGTTCTTTCTCTTTTTTGTGGCATCAGCAATTGGGACAGAGCAGACAAATCCCTCTTTGCCCTCATCTTTTTAAATCCTTCTGACCCCAACCCATTTTGCATCAAAGAGGTCTTTAAAAAATGGGGTTATCCACGTGGTGGGTACATGAGTTGACATTTGGGTTCCTTCGCTTCTTGTTGGGGTGCGACATGATGTGATGAAATTTGGGGCCGTGACGGGGGGCGAGGAGGAAAGACTGGGGATGAGGTTGCATTAACCACTAAAGAACGTTTTTTCGACGTTTTCGTTACTGAGATTCACGGGGGCACGGCCCAACCGAGAAGCCCCGGGAGTCTGAAACCCGTGAGTGCGGTTTGGGTTGTCCCCACCCCGGAAGGGCACCTTTCTCTCGAAATCTCCCCCAGCCCCACCCCCTTTGCCGCTTCCACCTGTAGTTCGGATTGTTCAGAAAGAAAAAAAATTGAAAAGGAAGAAAATTTTTCCACCCGTATGAGAAACTGTACTGAAAAAGGGGGGCAGATCCCAGATTTTCTTAATCTCTTTTTTAAACAGCAAAATGGATTAAAAACAAATTTTTCTATGAATCCCTGTAAAATGCGGTTGGGGAAAAACCCGTAAGCCCAAAATCAACAGTTTTTCTTCCTTCAGCCCCGGGGGATTTACACTCCCCCAGTAGGCTTGAATTGATATTTTTAACAACTATCAAAAAGTGCGTATCTCCCAAACTGAGATTCCCCGGTGCAATAAAAAAATTTCCCAAGATTAAAAACGGTTTAAAATTTTTTTTTTTGCGCAATGACAAAGAAACAGTTACTAGAAAATTTTTCTATAAAAATTGGCGTACAAAAAGGTTTTTAAAAAAAAGGGGCCACACCCGTGAAAAACGTTTTTTAAATTTATCGGTAAAAAAAGGGGTTTTTGCCCAATGAAATACCCCAACATTTAAAATTACAAAATTTCTGTACCAAAATTTAAGTAAAAGGGGGCTCTTTAAACAAAACTGGGCAGCCCCCACGTGCAATACAGAAATTTTAAAAGTTACATGTAAAAAATTGCATTTTTTGCAGAAATCAAGGGAACATTTACTAAAAAATTTCTGTATCAAAATTGGCTAAAAACGTGGCTATTTAAAAAAAAAAGGGGCCCACCAAAGGCAATACAGCTATTTAAAAGTTAATGGATAGAAATTGCTTTTTTTTAGCAATGAAAAACCGGAACAGTTATTAGAAAATTCTGTATCAAAATTAGCTCAACATGGCTTTTTGAAAAAAATGGGGCGCACCCCAAAGTAAAAAAACAGTTTTTTAAAAGTTACACGGGAAAATTTGGTTTTTTGCAGAAATGAAAAACGGAACAGTTACTAAAAAAAATTTCGTACCCAAATTGGTTAAACGGGGCTATTTGAAAAAAACAGAAACACAAAATAAAAGGTAAAATTCCCCTGATGCGAGGTGTGCTGGCCAAAAAATGGTAAAAAAAATGCCATTTCAAAGCAGGTTCAAAAACAGAGTCTGGGCTGACAATATGCACATCCTTTCCAAAGCCTGTCTGTCGTTCATCCTTTCCCTCACCCCCCCTTCTCCCCCCGGGCTGTACGCGCTTTGATGCTTCTTTTTAAAAATTTTGTCTAATAAAAAAAACTGAAAATCTCCCATATTCTAATTTTCCAGCTAAAAGCATGTTGTCTGTAGTAAAAGATAAGAACTGTGGGGACTTTTAAGAATTTCACCGCGTCGGAGAGCACGTTTTCGCCAGTATTTTGGCGAAATTTGCGCCTCTGTATGTCGGCCCGGGTGCCTCAACGCGGTGTAAAGTCCCAGCGCCTCGCCAGTGTGTGAGGGCAGGGGGACTGCGCATAAGATTCACCAAAAGGAGGTGCGATACATGGTGTAAAATCCCCCCCCCCCCCCCCCCCCCCCCCCGGCTCCTCGGCAGTGTGTGAGGCGCGTGTGGGGATTAGGCGCAGTGCAGGACTGCGCCAATTTCAAAACGTCCAGAGGTGGCTCATACATGCAGGGGAAAAAGTTCAACGCGGCCAAACCTTTTTGTGGGGGAGTTCGGGACTAGGGAAGTATTGACCAATCAAATCAAAAAAGGCGGGGACATTCAAAATAAACAGTAAAAAAATGCAAAGAAAAGAGCTAATTGGTTGAGCTAGGGGGGGCTTGGCAATCCCGGCAAATCAGAATAGGAGGACAGGGACCCATTATAACCTATGGAAAGTATTGAAAAATCAAAAACAAAGGGGGGACAGTTCAAAATACAGTAAAAAGCAGAAAAAATGATTGATTGAGCTAGGGAAACTTTTCAAATCCTGGCCCCAAACGAATAGGAGTGACAGGGACCCTTTTAAAATATGGGAAAATTTGACCAATCAAATTCAAAGGCGGGGAAATTCAAAAACAGTAAAAACAGAAAAAAATGATTGGTTGATTAGCGGGGGGGTTGGCTATCCGGAATCAGAGCGCGAGCTACTTTGTCCCCTTGTAGTTATGGCCAATGGGGCAATGAAATCTCGGCTTCAGCTCCTGCGGTGGAGTATGATTAAAAAAAACTTTTTATTAAGTAAAAAAATTATCAAAAAGGGTGAAAATTTCTATAAAAAATAAAACAATCAAAACCCTAACAACCGTTTTTTCCGCCCAGACCGGGGCCAAATCAGGAAATTTCGATAAGAGAATTGCCGGGAAAAACAATAAACAAATTCTGTAAGCACTTTCATTGGGCGGCGAAAACCAACCAACCCAAAAAATAGGAGCGCAGTGAACCATTAAAGCTATGGAGAAATATGGCCAATAAATTAAAAAGGGGGGACAGTTCAAAATCAGTAAAAAAAAGGCGAAAGAGTATTTTGGTTGAGCCCAGCGGCAAAAATGAATCCACCCCAATTTTTGTGTCGCCTATTTTGAGTGGGGAAAAAAAAGGGTGCGAAGAAGGGCGCCCCAAAAGTTATTTTGTCTATGTGAAAATATTCTAGTACTGTGATTTGGGTTGGGGGGAAAAGGGGTCGTCCTCTTAGCCCAAACAGCGGGGAGTACCTTCTCTGAGTTCTATGGGGAAAAGGGAAAAGCAGAGGAGCTCGTTTGTATGGCTAAGTTAAAAGGGCGCGGTTTTTTGGCCCAAAGGGAGCGAGCGACGCTTATGGGTTTTCTAATGCAATCTGTAATAAAAAAGTAAAGCAGAAATAAAAAGGGTAAGACTCACGAAGTTGTACCGATTTTTTATTTAAAATGAACAAAAATATGGGGGGAAAGAAAAAAAATATGAATTCAAAAAATTCATTTTTTTTTCTTTTTTTTCGTTCACCATACATTTATTTATTGGGTAACGAAAAAAAGAAATAAAATGAATTTATTGAATAAAATTTTTTTTTTCGTTACC